>JANHJO010004561.1:91480-106296 GCA_032468235.1 Pseudoxyrhopus heterurus | reverse complement strand
ATTTTTATTCTCTAATCATCGATAAAATAATTCCCATGTTGTGTAATATTCAGTTTGTTCTTTCTCCTTAATTGCAAGCATTAATCTATTCATTTCTGCACATTGTAATATTTTCCTAATCACATTCTCATCAGTGGGGATCTCTTCACTTTTCCAGTTTTGGGCTTGTGGGATTATGTCCCTTGGGAGTTGGGCAGTATATAAATACAACAAAATAAATAAAATAAATGTATGCATTGCATATCAATTAAAGAAGAGCTCATGAATCAATTCAAGGCTACTTTGTTCAAACTCTGGAAATATTTTTCTTCTTGTTACAAGCTGGAAGAAGGAATAATTCAGACTCCTTCTTTCAAAAGTTAGTGAGTAAAAGGCAGACTGAGTTACCTGACTGACTGCTAAACAAAGAAACCATAACCCTTCTACTACTAGGACTTGTCCCTTCAGCCCAACTCTGAGGAATGTGTTTTAGATTTTTCAGCCCAAAGCCCAGAATAAAAGACTTCACAAACCTGGTGCCAAACATTAAATAGAAAAAAACATTGTGTGATCATGTAGTTTTGCACATGGGGAAAGTTTTAATGAAAAATTTCATTATATAACCAAAGAAAGCAAGGCTCTAATTATTAAAAGGAAGGTATTATTAAAGAGAAAGTTTATCTATCTAAAATATGCTAAAGCATAGCCTGTTAAATCAAGGCTTTACTGTATAGAGAAAACAAAGAAAGACAATAAATCATACCACAAATTTCAAATTCTATTGTCAGAGCACTCAGCCAAGTTAAACTAAGTATTTTTTTAGCCTTTTGATTAGACTTTTGGGTTTCAGCACATGCTCATTGATGGAAGGATGGCTGGGTGAGGGGTATTTTTTGTCTAATATTTATACATTCATAAGCAGATTCTTCTTCCTGTTCCTTTTCTCAGTTTCACAGAATGTGGTAAAGTGTATGTTAGCTATAGAGGCTGCTGCTTTTCCAAGACAAGGAGAAAGGTTTATTTCTGAAGTTCTTGTTCTAGCCAGCAAGTCAGAAATTATCAAGCAGATAGCCTGTTTTAAATGACCTTTGGTTGAATTTTCTCCATTCTGCACTTATATAAATGAAGTTGCTTAAGAGAGTCTGTTTTGGCAAGCAAAACTGACTTTAACCTTTTTAGTCTTCCATAGATAGGGAGGGGAGCATTGGGATTCATATTGGAGATCCTTTGTTTTTAATACAAGCAGTCCACTACTCTAGCTCAAGTTCAATAACAACAGCAAAAAAGAAAACCCCATTAAAAGGAATTAGAAGGCTTATAGAAGGAAAGGCAGACTTGGATACCTGTTTGCTTCACAGAATACCAGCTGCAGGAGTGGAAGAGATCTGAATTGTCATAAAAAGCATTCCAAAAACAAAATCTGAAATGAAGCATAAAGTTTAGTCTATAAAGGAATGCCAATTGAAAGAATATCTTTCTATGGAATTTATGGCTACAGCAAAAGCTCAGGCTAGAACATGCTGAGCTATCTTTTCTTAACAAGAGTGATTTGCAGGATGCTGGAATTCATAGAGTGTATGCTACAAAAGCAGTTCAACAATACAATCATTAACATAGACAAAAAGGGTACTTGAGCTGTAAACATAAGTCGATTTATTGAGACTTTAGATCCTTGGAGAGTCAGGCAAATGGAAGGAAAAAAGGAAGCTGCATGCAACAGAGGTGGAAAAAAAATTGTTCACAAATGATTGAATGCCAGCATCCTTTTTTCTTGTAATAAAATAAACCACAGGGGCACATGTAGCCTGTATTCATTTCTTAGATAAAGGACACTTTGTTATAATGACAAGTCAAAATCCAATAGGATACTCCTTTTACTTTAACTTGTATAACTGCAAGGGCTACACAGACATCTCAGCATTATAAGAGATTCTGTATGAATTAAGCTGTTGTTTCTTAATTTTTTAAATATTTTTTATTGTTTTTCTTTTTTTTAACACAATATCTCATTTCGCGGACTTGTTTCCAGGCATCATTTATAATCATCATACATTTCCTCTTCATATACATTAATGCTTATTCTTCCTGGTTTCAAACACCCTTTTAGAATTTCCTTCTCTCTAAAACAATTTAATATAATTCCTTCGATACATCATTTTGATTTTAGCAATTTTCCTCTTATATAATTCATTAAAATTTTACCTCTACCCATTTAATTAGTATCAACAGTCTCTTATCATCTCTATTTTTAAGCATTGTTCTAATTATTCTAATTACATTCTGTTATACTAGTTTAACTTTACCATTTCTTAGAGTATACCATTTTGACTCATTCAATAAATAAACTAATGTTAATAAGTCCCCTTAAAAATTTCTTAGGTATATTTTTATATTTTAGTATGTTCTTCCAATTCAACTTCCTCCTTAAGATAGACCATTTTGAGTTCTTCACAAATCAATTCATTAAAATTCATAATAACATTTTAAACTTAAACAAATGACATTTAAATTCTTAACATCATATATTCTTAATTCATTCACTTTCCCTTCTTAACTTAACATTCTCTTGAGAAAAAAAATAGTTTAAATCGTTCAATGTATAAGCCAAGCTTAATAGTTCCCTTTGTTTCTATATGTTGTATTCTTAATTTAATTTGCTCTCATTCATACTACTAAGAAAAAATTCTCTTATTCATATATTTTCAATTCTTTCACCCAGATCCTCTTATTCAAATTTTATAACACTTTAAATTCTTGAATTCTTAATATCATTTTTCCCTAATCATAAACATATTACCTTATATCATTATAAAAGAGCACAAAACAAATTTTCTAATTATTCTAATTACATTCTGTTATACTAATTTGATTTTACAATTCCTTAAAGTATATCAATTTAACTCATTCCAATAAATAAACTAATATTAATGGATTCCCTTAGAAGTAAAAACTATTTTCCGCCAACTTGATAAGCATATAATTGCTGCACTGTGCTTTTTATATATTGCGCCAGATCATTTCTTTGTCTCTTCTCCGTTTTCAAAACCGTCATTTCCCCCATATCCTTATCCCCGCCCAATTCGTCGGTGGAAGTTAAAACGTTTAATGTATATTTTCCCGTGTCTTGTATCGTCTCATCAATCAAATCCACCACTTTCCGACCAAGGATAAGTAATTCCGATAGGGTGGCAGAGATTCTATCTAGTGTTAGAAGGCTTTTCTCCATCATTTTCACAGTTCTCTATTCAGCTGCTATATAGTCCATTCCCTTTTTTTTCTCCTTTCCCGGCCCATGATAGTTCGCCGCTATTATTCAAAGTTCCGGAACACTACAGGCTTGTTTCTCTCTTAGGTATATTTCCAATATAGGTTTTCTTCTTACCCTTCCACCATCTCCATTCACTCTCCACTGTCTATCTCCTGTACAATCTTAGTTCTAGCTGGTGCCGGGCTTCGAGGCGGCCATGATGTTCCCGCCACTTGTCATCTTTGGCTAGGTGTTCCCCAGTCTTAGAGAAGAGATGCGGCTCTTCTCAAATGACAGGGTGATTTCCCTACGCTTCACCCCCCCTCTAAGGGGACGAAGGCTCTGTTAGGAGTCCTCAAATGGGCAAGCCTGGACTTGGAACCGCAGAGGTAGCGGCTCTCCATCCAGTATTGCCGGCAACTCAATCTTTCCTTAGTTTTAACATCTATTTTAGTGCATAACTGTAAAAAAATACTTAGGGAAGATGTAAATCTTCTAGATGTGATGAAAGATTGGTTGAGTTGGTACATATTTTATATAGATTTGTGCAGCTACACATTTGCATGTAGCATTTTCTCAATGAAACTCTCTTGTAAAGGGTGAAGTGATTACGCCGTAGATATGTCATCAGAATATATGAACTGATATATTGTATAAATAGGATTCTTTCATAAGGAGAAGATTGAGAATTAGTTAAGAAAGAATTATTGCTCAGTGGCTAAATGCATATTCTGGGAGTTGAGCTTCTGATATTTCTAGAATGGCTGGGAAAAATACTTGCTTGGAATACTTAAGATGTACTGTCAGTTAGTGGACAATATTGAGCAGGATAGTCTATTCTTCTGACTTGATATTTTATTTATTTATTAGATTTTTATCTCATCTTTATTACTTTATACGTAACTCAAGATGATGAGCATATATAATACTCCTATTTTCCTCATAACAACAACTCTGATGTGGGTTGGACTAAAAGAGAATGACTGGCCCAAAGTCACCCAGCAAGCTTTCATATGTAAAGTGGGACTAGAACTCTTGGGTTCTGGACCAGCACTTTAACTACACCAGATTGGCTCTCTCTCTGTGTGTGTTTGTATGTGTATGTGTGTATAATCTTCACATAGTGCTAGTTAGTACAAATGCAGATATTCTGAAATTCTCTTCTGAATGATCCCTACATAGGTAAGTCAGAGAACTGTTAGAAATACAGTTCTAATGGCAAAGCAAATGGTTGCTTAGGTTTATAGGCTACCACTTTTTATTATATAAATGTCTTAGCTGATATGAGTGAAATGGCTTCATTATTGAGAACTGGCATTTGGGTAAGATTTATTGCAATATTAAAACTTTTTGATGGTTGGAACGGGGAGAGCTTTTTCACTATGCAGAATTACATTAGCTTGTTGGGCTTTAAATGTATTTTGCAATCTATGGTTTCTTATTTTTCTCTCTATGATATATTACTGAGTGTAAAGGTTACTTTATTGATGTGATATACAAAGGTTATTATATCAATACGTTACAGAGAAAATACAAGCACAGGAGAGTGCAGAGGAAAAATTTATCTGAAGCTTTTTCCAATAAGTGGCGCCATGGTATTCTGAAGTGGGTATCTCCATCCCACTCACCTGCTAAAAAGGTTGTGATGACTGTTTGTTTTTTCTCGATTTTCTCAGCCATTCACCTCAGCAGTACCAATGGGCAGCAAGCTAACTTTGTGCACATTAGACTCAGATGCCTTCTTTCAGTCACAAAGGAAAAATTGTTCCTGGATGAGGGAGAGGATCAGCACCCAGACCCCAAAATCTACCAGAACAATTAAAAAGTAGAATTTCCACAATTATTTAGGAAAGTCAACCATACCCCCATAGGACTGAATCACCCATGGCTGTTGATTCTCTGATGGCAGTGGTACTCTGTGTTCATAAAACCTCCATCTAAAGAGACCTGGAGGTAACATGAGGGCCCCAGAGTGACTGGAGCCAAATTGGTGGGCAACAAAGGTGGCTTACTGCTTACTGTACTTTTTCTCAGGAATTCCTAGACCTGTTCTCGATCCACTAAATGGATGCCATAATAACATTGGCTTTAGAACCCATAGTAAACACAGGATGGAACAATACCCCCAAATATCCAAAGGATAACAAAATGGAAATCCTCAAATGCAGAGCAGGCAAAGTGATATCTCTCTAGCCACAAAGGGCTTCCTGGATATTTCAGGCTTTGTCAACCCTTTCCATCCTTTCCATCAAACAGGTTTCTCATCTCATTCTTCCACAGCACAGAGAATTTGGATAGATGGGGACAAAGAAGCCAACATGCCACTTTTATGATTGATGGTAATCTGAATAGTGTCCATTCTCAGCTAAAGATTTGCCAGCTTTCATGACCACCAGAGGACAATTTTGGCTGAAGAACTGGAGCATAAATCATAAATTAAAATATATAAAAATATATGCTACCTTTATCCAAGAATCTGATCTACTAATAGTCAAGTCAAATTGACACTAGATAAGAGACAAATGAACTTAAGTTCCCTGAACTTAAGTCTCTCAGCATAAGGATTCTAAAGTAATGATGCATTTGACCCTGTCTTCGGGCTCTCCCTAGTTATATCCTACGCTTTGTAAGACAATATCGCTCTTCTACCTGAGCTGAAGCATCCTTTGGCCGGAGGTGATGGTGGTAGTGTTCACATAAGTGTCTGTAGAAATAGTTCACAGAAAAAAATAACCCTCTGACAGGATCCCAACCCCATAACCAGATCTTCTTTATCCCATTTTAGAATGCCCTGGCTCTACTACCATAGGACATTGGTGTGATGGACATTTTATGAAGGTCCTTTTTATACAGTGGAGATAATCCATCTAGCACTGTTAAAAAAATATGAGAGAATGATGGATGGCATCAATATTTGCAATTTATGGGGTCTAATTGTGTCTTTCTGAATTCCTATCTTATCAAATGCTATTTCTCTTTACGACTTATCATTCCAAAGCTGGGCAAGGGTTAGGGTTAGGGTTCGGGTATCTCCCACAGAAATTGACATCATGTTTGGAAAAGAACCTTCATTCTAAATTTAGCAACTATTCTTGATTAAAGAAAATATATTTTATTATTGTAAAAACAATCAGATTTAAAAGGAAAAGTAACAGGAATGAAGATAATGGTGCATGGTAGAAGAAAATAAAAGATAATTTGGGCCAACCACTGAACATCTCTGAAGATCTTTTCAACTAGCATAAAGACATTGTGTGTACTTTGGCTAAATTGCTTCTGTATTTCACTCTAACTGAACTTACTTATTCGTTTCCGGCTTTTCTTTCCTCCAGGAATTTAAGGTGGCATTTTTAGTCCTCAGCCAATGGCAGCATCTGCCCAACCTTGCTGGATTTAGAAACTAGATTGGGGCCTTCACCACCAGAGAATTCTAGTGCTATTTCCTATAGCTGGGAATTTTTTTTAAATTAAAAATATTGGAAAAAGGTTAGAGCCAAGAAATTTTATGGATATGTTCATATCGTTACCAGGGTATCCTTAACTTTTTACATGTTTATCTCTGTGTGACTGAAAGACTGTACCTTAGTCAGTTCATGATTGAAAAGTAGTTAAATCTAGATCCTAGACTAATCCTTTAATCATTACACATTAGAATGTTTTTGTGTGTGAGAGAATTTATCAATTCTCTAGACCAGAGGTGTCAAACTCAAGGCTCACAGGCTGGATCAAGCCTGTGGGATGCTTAGATCTGGCCCACGGGTCCGTCCTGAAAACAGCAAAGGACCGGCCCATGGTGTCTCTACCAACAATAATGGAGCTCAGGAAAGCCGCATGCGGCCCTTCTGAGCTCCATTTTTGCTAGCAGAGGCACTGTGGGCAGAGTTACCGTAGGCAGGCCCCCACCCTGGCCACGCCCCCTGGTCCCGCCGAGGTCAGACATAACTCTGATGCGGCCCTCAATGAAACCGAGTTTGACACGCCTGCTCTAGACTACCCAATTTCAAAATGATATTGGATGGCTTCACATTTTTAAAAAAAACAAAACAAAATATCAAAACAATAATTGTCTAAGGGAAAAATCAACTATCCTTCCACATTATCTTTAACTTAAAGGATTAGTCTTGGTATAAATCTGTGCAAACCCAGTTTAAATGACTTGCAATTTATTGTGATTAGGCTTTAAAAAAATTCTAATAAAATATGTACAGTAGTGCTGTAAATCGTGTAAGGACACTTATATTTAAATGTGTTTTCCCTTTTCATACATTACAACACAAGCAATACAGATTTAAATGCTTCATTTTATTGAATACATCTGCTTTTGAAATATATAGTCAGGAATTTTGATAAAACAGAATTCCAAGATAGCTTAGATGGGAGAGTGCCTTCAACCCAGTGTTGATCCCTGGAGATAATTGGAGAAGTCCTTCCAGTTTTCTTGAAAATATTTCAGAAGTGGCATCTTTTCTAGGATTAAGACAGAGTAACTGGCACAAAGTCATTCAGCCTAGTTTATCACTAAGGCAATATTAGAATTTATGGTCTCCCAGCTTCTAGCCTAGTACCTTTAACCACTACACCAAAGTGCTGTTTAGAAGATCTTATTCTTAAAAAAAAGTTACCTAATTAGGTATTTAGACAGGTATTGACACTAGCCTTTAGGGTTAGGGTTAGGGTTAGGGTTACTAACACATGCATAGGGCAACTTAGGTAAACAAGAATGTCCTAATTTTTAAAATAATGGATGTATCTGGATGTATGATCACTGCAAGTTCAGAGGTGTTCCTCATAATTATGCAGTAAAATCATAGGCATAGCTGCATAGGCCCACCTAATATTAGGCCCACCTAATATTAAAGTTTAGAACGAAGTATGGTGAAGAGATACAAAATCATAGCTTAAAATGGATTTGCAGATTGTGCCTTGTGGATAATCAAAGTTATACTACCCCTGTCTTGGTGGTGGGGGTGGTGGAAACATTTTTAGCAGCTTCCTTGCCCCGGTAGGTATTCTACATGGGTGACAAGAGGTATTCTTATTACTATATTATTACTATACTAATTTCATTCAATTTTATAAAGATCACTTCTTTAAATTTTATTTACAAATTACTTAAATTTTAATCAAGTGGCTGAAATTTTTACAAAATTAACAAATGTTAAATTGCTTTGCATTTTAATTAATTCTGTGGATACAATCTAATGGTTTATCCAACTCATACAATAAACTATAAGTACTTACCATGGCCAGATATGCCTGCAACAGGATATTGAACAAAAAGTGGGCTTGGTATGAACTTCAACATTTCATAATGCTTTTTATTAAATTAATACATTACTTTAACATAATAATAGAATAAAAGAGTTGGAAGGGACCTTGGAGGTCTTCTAGTCGAACTCCCTGCTCTAATTCAACCCCCCCTATTTTGATTATGGTCAGGCCTTGTTAATAAGATCTAAATGTATAAAAAGTTCTAGTACTACATTTTTTGGTTTGAGAACTAGTATCAGAGAAGGAATATTGTATATTTCTGTTACCATTGGGTCTTGGAGTGTAGAAGTTACATCATGTTTATACACCTTTATATACCATCATTATATACTTTGGCGTGCTCATTAACTGCCAAACCCTTTAAAGCTTCTCAATTCTAAATACACTAAGAATATAGAGTTGCTTGCACAGCCTATCCTGCTACCTTCAATCATGAGTGCATCATAGAGAAAGCTTGATTTTATCATGGAAGCTCCTACAGTTCAGCCCCTATGCTGTATCACCACCCAAAGGTTCAATGCGCAAAGGTTTTGCCCAGAAATTACATTCCTTTCTGATTCCACTTCAGGCAAAATTTGCCAGAAATCCATTACAATAGCCATGTTTTTTTTAATTTATAATCTACCCCGCCCTAAAAACAACAGTACTTAAAGATAAAAGGCTCTCATTATAGTGCTAAATCCACTGTATGCTACATTGCTGAGAGATAATTGCTTTCTCAAGGCTACTCAGTGAATTCTATAATCCTGTCCTTTCACTAAAATAGGAGGTATGGCTGCCTTTTTTGACCTAGAGACCTCCAGATGTAAATGCCCAGAAAAACAGCTTGCGTAATTCCTTGCCCTGGAGAGCACAAGGGTGGGGACAATTGCTCTAGAAGCAGATTCCTGTTTCCTACATGAAGAGGAGACGTATCTCCTTTCAGAATGGAAATAGCAGGTCTTGACTCTGGAATTCCTTCCCTGAATACACCAAAGTGAATGAGAAATACCAACCTGTGTGGGTTTGACTGAAATTGCTGTGCCTGTTATGGTGTTTTTATTTTCAACATTGTGAATTTGTTTTACGTTTTGTCATTTTGTATGTTGTTATTAGTGTGTTTTATTTTTCTTTGGGATTATTAGGAATTGTTTTAATTCAGCCAATTAGATTGCTCCTCCAGCCAAGTGAGGGTGGTAATAATGACTGGAAGCATGCATCATACTTAGCTATGGCTTGTTGTAACAACAATTTGTTGAAAAAGTCACAGTCATTGGCTACAGGTTTTACAAACCACAATGGTTGGTTCATGCAACATGTTGAGCTCAAACTATTTATGGTTTAGCATGATGGGTGAACTCAGCAGTTGTATTGTGTTTAGACGATAAACATTTGACAATCCTGATTGCTGTGTCAAACTGATATGCCTAGTGATGTCTAGATAATTGGGGAAAGATGTTCCGTTATGGTCTGAGTCTTCTTGCAAGTGTAAGTTTGAAAGGGTATTTGATGTTTGAATTTTAACTGTGCTCACCTTTCATTCAGAAGTTGGTGTCGTTTTTGAAGAAACGGAGGCCTGCGACTGGTGGAGTTTGGGTGCCCTTCTCTTTGAACTCCTTACTGGAACGGTAGGGTGTATCTTTAAAAAAAAGAATATGCCATGTCATGAATCCTACAGAAAATTAGGAAATTAGTTCTAGACTGTAAATATCCAAAGGCAGCTAAGAGATACAGAAAAACTTCTATTTTGCTTCCATCTAGTGGACATCAGGATTTTTGGAGCCTAGAGAGCTTAGTAATATCATACTATAGAGTAACAAAAATATAAGACAGAAACTTTCATATTGTAAGAAGAAACTTCAGAACAATTGAAGATACTACTTTTTATTTATGTATTTATTGCTCGCCTATATTATTTTTACAAATAACTCAAGGTAATGAGTTATTTGTAAAACACCTTTCTCTTCCTATTTTGCTCACAATAACAATTCTGTGAGGTGGGTTGGGCTGAGAGAGAGTGATTGGCCCAAAGTTACCCAGCTAACTTTCATGGCTAAGGCAGGACTTGAATTCATGGTCTCCCATGTTCTGGTGCTTTAATTACTAGACCAAACTGCACTTGACTGCATACATCATTTGTTGAATAAACTACAGATGGCCAGGTGCTTACAACGTGATAAGCCATAAACAATAACCTATACCACATTACTACTCTAACAGTGTTTCAAACTGAAACTGAACATATTATGACTTAGCATGGTGATGAACCCAGACACTGAATATGTATTTCTCTTACAAGGAAACAAATTAGTGCTGTCAATAGTGCATGCTGTTGGGATTTATAGGACATAATGTGTTTCTGGGGACAAAACAATAGATGTAAAAGAAGTATTCCCTTTGAAATATAACACTGAGGAACAAGAAGTAACTAACAATGAATGCAAGTTGCTGGGGTACACTGTGGAAATGAATTCATGAAAAAGATTATCTTATTTCATTGTTCCTCGTTTGAATAGAACAGATTTTTAATGTTTTGTATTTGGCCCATCTTTATAGATCTTCAGGAAGATAAACCAAGATACAAAGGGATTTTTTTTTAACAACAATTATTTGCAATATTTGTTTGGTTCAACCTAGGACATTTTTTTCTTCAACAAATCAATCTTTGCCTCCAATTTCATCTTCCTTCCTCCAGTCTGGTGAAAGGGTTAAATTATATAGGAAGAAGGCATGTCTTTTTGTTGGAAGGGTGGGCTCATTAGCTTCTTCCCCTTCCCCTCCCCCCTCTGAAAGAAAATCATGTTCCCTAAAGCAGGGGTCCCCAACCTCTGGGCCGTAGCCTACTAGTGGGCCGTGAGCTATTTGCAACCTGACTGTGGAAACTGCGGGTGAGCGCATTCACATCCCCACTTGTGTGAGTGGCATGCATGCATGCATGCCGCTTGCAGAAATGGACTTGCATGACAGTGCGCGTGCATGCGCATGCTTTCCAACTGCTTGTGTGGAACCAACCCCTCTCCCCCCGCCAGTTGCAAAGCCGGAAAGGTTGGGGAACTCTAAAGCAGGGGTGTCCAACCTTGGTAAGGCTGGGGGATTCTGGGAGTTGAAGTCCACAAGTCTTAAAGGTGCCAAGGTTGGATATTCCTGTCCTAACGTGTTTCTGAATTATTTCTTCTTGCTAGCCTTGGTGTATGTTGAAATACAATTTCCACTATTCCTGAAGCTGATGAGAATTAGGGTGGGTTATGTCCGTATAAAAGAACATAATTAGGTTGGGTAACCTGCCTGAGAAATGGAGCGGAGGTCTGTACCTCCTTGATCCTTGTGCCCCCATTCACATTTTCAGAACACCTTTGGGGACAACCTATCATCCTGTTTTCCAGACTTGTTTGCAGTGGAAATGGATAGTATGTGTATGCACAATGCAAAACAAGCCTACATACATTTTTTGGTGAGGAGATACCCACTGTAGTTGCTTTGTGTTTTAATGAGATTTTCTGTTCCATTATTATTAGGGATTTTCACAGAGGTCATAATTACCTGTTTGAATCTGTATACCTTAGCTTGTACCTCCATTTTTTTCCATCTCACAACAGGAATGAGATTTTAGGCACGCATAATGAATATTCAAAAGGTGAAGCTCCCAAAACAATACAAGCCTGCACTGTTCTGTTCTACTGATAATCAGTTCTATTACACCTGATTAATTAGCTCAGCTAGTTGAACTACAACCTCCTTCATTTTCAGTCAGCAATATCAGTCACTTTCTAGTTACGAAAATATTAGCATAAATTGAGGAAGATTATTTTAAGTTTTCGAATATAGTAACATGCATTGCCATTTTTTATCATAACATGAACTTTAATATGACACATTTCTTGTTGGTTTGCCATAGAATCTCTTGGAGTGCCACCCAGCAGGAATAAATACTCATACCTGTTTAAACTTGCCAGAGCACATTTCAGAAGAAGCCAGATCACTCCTTCAACAGGTAAATTCTTGATGAATGTGTATAAATGTTGTACTCCTTGCTACAGCTAAACTCAGACTAACGACAGCCTCTTATCACCTTACAGTGTTAATAGAATTAGCTTTGTTCTTTTCATACTTGATGTTGTAAAGGGTTTCCTATCTTTCCTATTTATCTTTAGAAGCTTTTATAAAAGATTTGGGAGTAATGTTTAAATTCAGCATCTGAAAATGTACTAATAGGATTGTGATTTTTCTTTGTGTCCCCAATAGCTACATCTTCTTAGCAGTAAAATTCTGTTTAATATATGAACAAGTAAAGAAACTAAACTATTAATGTGTAGGTAGAAAAGTCCTACAGTTATACAATTATAAAAAAATAGGAGCCATTTTTGTCAGGTAAACGTGAATGAACACTGGACTTAATTATTTAATTTTGGAAAGGAGGAAAGGAGTGATAGAGAAGTATAAAAGCCCTATCCACCTGTTGTCACCAATACAGCTAGGGCACAAAATTGCTGCAGAAATCCATTGATTTATCTTTAATTATTTCTCCTGACATAGATGATTTGGGAGTAAAGGTATATTTTTAATATTAAAGTGAGCATAATCTATTAGGATTTAGAAACATGCTAAAACTTGGTTGTTTTAATAAACTTTGACAATGGAGCCAAACTGATTTAGATCTGTCCTGTTGTATGAATGTTATGGTTTGTATGTTTCAATCAGATCTAGTTTTTTTTTTTAAATTGTGGTTATTTTTATTGTTTTAATCTACTTATGTAGATAGGATTATAAACCATTTATAGTCAGTATCCAGTGGGAGTAGTAGAAAAGTCTCCTAAAATAAGTAAATAAGAATAAAATATACATGTGCTATTAAGATCAATGACTTCATCTAGTTTTTAGACTCGTAGAATAGAGGATATTTTATACTCTACCTCAGAAAGGAGACTGAAAATGAATGGAATTTTACCCCTGGCATCTTTGGGAGTTTATTAAAGCCATACATAGCAACATCTAGCACTGTATGCCAGACCGTTTGTTATTTTCCCTCCTCCCCCAGGTTCAAGGTTACCCATGTCCAAAAGGAAGTGTTTCATCTCTGGGCTGCATGTGGCTGACTTTACAGTTGAAGAGTCTGCTCCATTGGCTAGTAAATCAACTTTCTTTTGTGTGTCTTTCTAAGGAAACTACCATTCATTTTTGAGGAAGCTTTGTCAGGAAAAGGAAAAAGGGACTCTTGGCATAGCTAGTCATTTGTCATTATGATTTTCCTCTTCCACCCCCCTCACAGGTTGCTTGGGTCAGCCCATCACAGAATGTCTAGGAGAGGAACAGTGTGCAGATACATGCCAAATGTGTCCCATGACATGGATTTCAAAATCCGTGACCTCACTGAAAAAATAACACCCCACCCTGATCTAGCCAGCTAGAAGCTATGTACTTCAGAGGCATTATTTCTTATTTTGATTACCTGGAGATACAGATGAAATTCTTAAGACTCTCTTAATTGACATCAAATTTCTCGAAAGCTGTCCCAGTTAATATAATAACTAGTCTCTTTTTGAACGATGCAGCTTTAATGCAGTTTATTTTGCATTTTCTTTCTCATATTAAAAGTTTTTCCCCCCTTGTAACAGGGAAAGCCTTCAGAACATAAATGTCTTTGTACTTAACTTTTCCACCTGGTATCAGCTGTTATATTTTCCAGAAGGCTGCCGAGTGGCTGTTTTCTGACTGCTTATCTACTAACTCATGTATATTCACAAAGAAGGCTTGTTTTGTTATCTGAGTTATTTTACTAAGTGAGGTTAGAGCAGTTTTAAGTGGCAGAGCCAACTTAAGATGTGCAAATGAATACATTTTATGAGGAAATTTCTCACTTTGATTATTAGATGTATGCATATGAAGGCATGCGCCCCAAATAATACCAAAGACAACTGCATTATGCTATAGTTCCTTTAAAGGAAACTTAGAAATGAAATTATTCTTTTGAACTGCTTATTTAAAATGTGACAGATTCATAAGAAGGAAGAAATGTAAACTTCAGTTCCTTTATCCTTTGTAAATATTTTTATGCTTTGCTGGTTACTTCCTTTCAAACATTTTCCATCAGAAGTTGCAGATAAGAAGAGTTCACTTCACTTTCTATGTATATATTCATCTCCCTTTTGACTTCATTGTGGATTTTTTTTTAAAAAAAACCTACTTAGTATTATTACTACTAGCAATCAATCGTACCATTTCTTTACATTTCATTTGTGAGTCTTTAGCTGCCAAAGCTCCTTGGGCCTCTTTGAAGACTTTTTTAGATAAACATTTTAATTGTCTGAAAAGCATCAGTTCCTCTTGGTTTCCTCTGTCTGAT
>JANHJO010004561.1:27985-40476 GCA_032468235.1 Pseudoxyrhopus heterurus | reverse complement strand
ACTCTCAGCAGCCACCTGCTCCTGCTGACTCGTAGAGGGACCAGTTTCTGTTGGCATGCTGTCAGCAGCTGATTCCTTCCTTTGCTCCGACAGTCTCTGTCTCTTCTTCAGAGTTGGAATCAGCTGCCAAATCCGCCACGCGCTGCGGAACCACAACAACTACTGGTTGTCTTCATTCTCTAACTCAGTAGACTTTGGAGAAAAACTTAAATGATGTTCCCAATCAAAATATTAGGGGTATTAAATTTGTACCCGTTATTTTAAAACAACAGGAAAGAGTGCAATTTAATAGAACTCACAGCCCTTTCTGTTTCACTGAGTAGTCCTACCCACTTAATCCTTGGAGTAAAGCTTCTGTCTCTCATGCATATATACATGCACGTAGATTCTTGGCGGGAATTAAAAGCTTCTTTTTGACAGGAAGCTGTCAAAAGCTGCTTCCTCCCATAGGTTCACATCTACGTTAGAAAAAGTTAGAAAAAGCAGCTGGTATTTTTTCTGCCAGCAGGTGATGTTTGCTGGAAGGCAAAAAACAAAGACTAGTCCATTCATTACTTTTTTTCTCTTGGTTCACGTTAGCTCTTGTATACTCCATACTTTTCTACTGAATTAAGGATTGGAATAAAGCATGCTCAGCGCTACCATGGCTGTGAGGAAGCACACTTGTCGTATGCATAGTGCTTTGCAGATCTGCTTTGAGATTCAATTATTACATAATTGAAGAACTCTGTTAAAGTTTTACACAACACTAATTCAAAAGCAAGGTTGGGTTTTTTTTATTTGAAACCTGTCCATTCCTTTGAGGATTAATGACAATGCCACAAGGAATGCTAAGTACTGATCCAGTGATGTATGGATGCAGGAAATCTTTTCACAATATGCCTTTAACTTATTAAGCATCAGATTGTGTAATGGCATGTATTATAAAGACGTTGACCTAAATTTGTAATTTAATAATGTTGTTTTAGGCAGGGTTACCATTCAGTATATTAGTTTTTATTGCTAAAAAACAGTAAATGTTTGTCAATCAATTATATTTTCTGGACTACAGATAACAATAAATTATTCAGTAGAACTGAAAGTATCATGGCTTTGACTGTTGCCCAGATGGATATATTACTTTCGGTTCAGAAAGAAAATTTTAATGAAAAGGAACTTATACACGAATGCCTCACAGTCACACTCATAGCAGGCTTCAATTTTCCAGTTTGATACCTCTCTCTGAATAGCTATTCCCAGTCCAGTAAACCAAAAATAGACAACTGAAATTGTTCTAGGATTATGTCATGTGCCAATCATTTGCCAAATCCCCCTATATACAAGGGAGATTTAATTTTTTTTTTCAGGCTGCAGAGCCTACTTTTTTACAAAAATAAATCCCAGAACCCGGCTCAAAAGGCAAAGCTCTAATTATCAAAAATTGGTTGCATTTGATTATATTCCTTTATTTTCTCCTTAGTTTTTTTTAAAGAGAACTTCATAAAAGTCTGGCAGAACCTGAGGGTGCACAGAACAGACTGAAAAAAATCCAGTTAATGCTGCTAAAGTAAGCAAACTGCCTAATATTTTCCCCAAGTTTTAATGTTAGGTTCACTTATCAATTACACTTGATTATACTGAGGTTCATTGCTGTCCAAGTGGAGCTATCACCACTTTCAGAGCACACTTTAAACAACGAACAAAATGAAATAAAAGCACTTCTGATTGCTACTTCAGGTTCCATCATAACATAATTGCCTGTGCTTTATTTTATCAAAAAATTTGCTGCTAAGTAGTCTGCTGCTTATTATTCAGCCACTGCAAAAGAAAATAACGATCTCAGATTTTCTATTCTATCAATAGGATTATTTCATTGACCATTTAGACAAATTTTCTTGATAGCATTACAAAAGTATTTTCCCTGTCACGGAGTCCAGTCCATGACCATAATAAAAATTTGGATTGATTGGTTTGATTGATTCCAGTTAATTCTCCTACAAAACAAGGACTTGTTTCTCATATCTCCCTCTCTGAAAATTTTGATTATTTCTCACAGTAGACATAGTTTACAGAGGACCCAAAATTATTTTTTTCTCAATCCAAATCTCTATTTAATTAAGAGTCAAATAAAATGAAATTTTAATAACTCTGGATTTATGAGCATTCTCCAGTAGATGGATCAGACAGCTGCAATCCATTGACTTAAGTAATGTAAAACATTGTTATTTAATTACAAAGAACATAAATCTACTCACGATAGATGAATTGATAAGTGAAGAGCTGAGGACTGCAAAAAGTCTGAGCATTGCTGTGGCAATATCCTAAGAGTGTTTTGATTAGTCTCATCATTGCAGATATGAAAGACTTTCTGAATTGCTTTGCTTTTTATGGTTTATAATTATTTACAGAACTATTTATATTACAGTAATCCAGACAAGTTCATATGTCACCATCAGCAGATATTACATATCCAGGAATAGTTCTATTGCTAAAGAGTCTTAACTAGGTAAATGCACTCTGTGTCCCACTGAGACTTCAACAGTTGTTAAATTGCTGTAATTTGGCAACTTGCTACTAATTACTGTGGTGATATTTTTGCTGCTCCAAGATCTCAATAATAAGATTTCAGAGCCCATTTGCACTGGGTTGTAGGTTACTGGAGAATGTGAGAGAGAAGTTCCCTGAAGATGGTCTCCAGCACGAGTTCGAAAGCTCAGAAACAAAACCTCTGTTCCCGGTGACTGACCCAGGTTGGATTCTGCAACTTTCTCCTGGGACACATATATTTGCCTTCGTTTGTATAGGTTACTTACCCATCCCACAGACCAGTGTTTCTCGTTTTTAGCAACTTTAAGATTTGGGGATTTCAACTCCCATGCTGGTTGGGGAATTCTGAGAGTAGAATTCTACACATCTTAAAGTTTCTGAGGTTGAAAAACGCAGCCATAGACCAAGAACACAATGAACAGAATTATACAACAATGAACAGAATTATACTGATCTGCATGTACCTATTCCACTTTCCACTTTTGTGCCTGCTGCTGAGTGACGCAGGCTCTTTCGTCTTTTTCTGAGTATCTCCTTTTTAGCCTTTATCTGAGTACTGCTACTGCTGTGGTATAATTAGTGAAAAAGCACTTTTCCACTCCTTCTCCACTGGATTGATGGGATCTTGGCAGAAGGGAAGCTTTACAACAAATGATGAAGTGTTTCTGAGCTCAATTTTGGGGACATTAGTTACGAAGCATCTGTGCAAAACAGAATAAATATTAATGGTATAAAACACAGATCCAAAGACTTAAAACAATATTTAGCTGGTTTTCCACTCTTATATAGTGTGTTTGTATATGTGCATACACATATTCATTACACACAAAATCTTGCTGCCATTTGTGATTTATATGAAAACTATCAGTTCTCTGAACTTTATTTTAGAAATCAGCGGTTCATTAATTGGATATTTTTGTGTGAATAAAATATTCAATATGGAATATTTTCCCCAACATTATAATACAGTAATGTGTCCAAATTCATTATTTAACTTGCTGACATTCATAGACTTCTAAAACAGTTATTGAAGACAGACTCTATGTGTTTAAATTAATGCATTTTACAAAGAAAACGCAGATGAAATATTTTTTCTCTTTTTATTTTTATGCTTTTTAAAACTTTTTTAAAAATAGTTCTTTATTAGTTTTCTTTAAAAACAAATACAAAAAATAACAAAAAACAAACAAAAATAACAAAAACAAATCGAACAACAAAAACCATAAAATATTTTAAATACATATATACACATTGAGCATAAACAAGTCAACCCTTCCTAAGTTTAATGATACTATTTTTCAACTGTCTATATTTAAGCTATATTTAACTTAATTATTTATTATATCTCTATTACTACTCACTATCGTCATAGTTTTCTTCTTCCCAACCATTGATACCATGGATCCCAGCTTTGATAATATTTACTTTTCCCCTTATCTTTTAAGGCCAATGTTAGCCTATCTAAAAAGTACAGTGTTCTTAATCCTCTGCGCCACCAAGGTCCCCTGCATGCTGAGTTTCCGCCAAATACTTGTCACATTGAAAATATGAACACTGATTTAAGCAGAAGAGGAGCTATCGTTACAATGACAAATGATTTTTCACAAGGAACTGCATTCCTAAGAGGTGTTCTACTTTTATTCAATTGAATGCATGTTGAACTGTCTTATATTGATCCATTAGAAAACTTCATGGACGTGTTTAGGGTACATGAGGATGTAAAGATCTGGATAAGCATGCATCCGCTGAAGTCTTCAGTAGAATATGTGAAGAAGGAAATTAGCAAGTGGACATGGATGGACTGATTTCTTCTCCTCCTCCTCCTCCTTTCCATTATGCCCTTAAAATGATATATTAACAGTATATTCTGTTGTCTTTTCAATATCAATAAAATGTACATTATTACCATGATAAAGAAAAGATTTAGCAGATAAATCATAAAGGCTATGGCTAAATTGTTGAAAATATGTTCATTTCTATTGCATTATTTTAAATTGGACGGATTTTTACAAAATAAATAACAATAATTGCGTAAACTACAGCAGTGTAGTATAAATGTCCTTGGTCATCAAGATATACAGAATAAGCCTATCTTGGGCTGGAGAAATCAGGTCAGCTATTGCTAGATGACATCAAAGTCATATACAAAGCTCTAACTCTCTGCTGCCATTTAGTGGCCACCTGGATTTTTGCAACTCTGTACAGTACAGTATATACCATTGAAATGTTAACAGGTGTAAAAAGCTAAAAGAAAAAAAAATCCATAAACCAACTGTACTTTCAAGGAATGACATTCACTGCAACAGTACAAATAGCCCTAATTGGTAAGGATACTTTGAATATATTTGCATGACATACTCCTATGGGTATCACAGACATTTGAGCTTTAAACCTGCAATAACTGAAATGGTCAAAGGGTGTGTTGTTGTTGTTAGTTGCGAAGTTGTGTCTGACCCATCGTGACCCCATGGACAATGCTCCTCCAGGCCTTCCTGTCCTCTACCATCCCCTGGAGTCCATTTAAGCTCGTACTGAGCCGTCTCATTCTGTCGTCTCCTTCTTCTTTTGCCCTCAATTGCTCCCAGCATTAGGCTCTTCTCCAGTGAGTAGCATATAGTATATTAGAAAATATTTACCTAATTCTCTGATTCTGGTTTGTTTCTTCAATTTTTGTATCTTATGTCAGATAAAACAGATTGTATCAATTAGTGGCTGATTTCAGGAATGCTCTGTCTAGCATTTTCATGGTCTGTCTGTGCATCTGTGGTGAACAATTTAAGGTGCCTGATTTTGACACACAAACCCTGAATATCTTGGTTTGTACTCTAGCTTCAAACTGAACTTATAATTTGGAAGATCCTGCCAGCATTAGTGAAGGCATGCATCCTGAGGTATCTTTATTCATTTAGACATGAGTCTGAATTAATACAACACATAGTTTACCCTTATTTTCAGCCAGATTAGGAGTTGCCTTTGAAAGCAATGTTAATTGCTTAGAAATAATTAAATGTTTGAGCCATTTAACATTTATTACACATCACGATCCTTCAAGTGCAATATGGTATGGGACCAAGCTGCTGAAATATAGTCTTTGCACATATGAATTTGTGAGAGATAAAAAGTGGAGACCTGCTGATGTTTCCACTGGTAGCTGGCAGAGATGAAAGCCGGGAACTTCTTGGTGGGATAGTGGAACCCTTGGAAATCCCCTTCAGAAGATACAATTTGCACCCTTCTGGTGTTTTTTAAGCAGATTCTTAAAATATCTTTGTTAAAAGTTGGCTTTTAATTGAAGTAAGATAGGTGTTTGTTGTTTTTCCACTCTAATACAGTAGCTGACAGAAACAGATGAATTGATTTAATTTTTTGTTAATCTTTCCCTTTATGATTTTTATGTTGGAAAATATATTTTGTATATCACTTAAAAAATACTGATTTTGAACAGAATTGGAAGAGAATTTCACTTGGTTCTCATTTTCACTATAGTGGTTTAATTCACAGTGTGAATTGTGAATTGAATTAAAAAGGATACTTATTTTTGGAGTGTGCACTTCCCTTGGTACCTCCAAAATTTTAGGAACCGGACTAGATACTGGAAGACCTGGAATTGTAGTCCTCTTGTAGGAATGGAAGCTGGCTGGTTGACATTGGGCCAGTGGCCCTTTCTCAGCACCCAGGATTGTTGTTTGAGGGGAGAGTATCATACACACTACCTTTATTGTGTACAAAGTAAAGATGGGATATACATCAATCAAATAAATTAATAACATATAAAAAATAAAAATGTGGATATTAAACAAAAAGCTCAGAATGAATATTTGTGTAAGTGATGGAATAAATGTGAGTATTATGAATGAGCCATTCCTAATTTGAAAGGCAGTTTATAAATCTATTCCTCCTCTCGGCAGACCCCATATAATTTTAGAACAATTCTACCAATATTTTATTTGTATATATGTGAGGCTGGTGTGAGTGTCTTAGATTATTGATCTTGGGACCATAGGCTGCTTGTAGTGAATAAGTAGGTTGTGTGATTGGACTAACATTCATGGTGGAGGAGCATATAGCTTGGAAGATAGGGGGTACAGTTTGTTGTGGCATATCAATGGGCAGATGGAGATTGTGTGTGTGTGTATGTATGTGTATGGTAGGCTGTTTTGGGAAGGGGATCTCCAACGTAGTGGTAATCTCCTCTTCTGACTTAGCAGCTCTATTGTGGTGACCTAGTGATTGGATGTTGATTCACCTGGTCTTAAGGGGCTAATGTTAAACACCAAGTTTGCTTATGTAGAAGAATGAGGAGATAACTCTGAAGAAGGCTCCTTCCTGGCCCAAGATATCCCAACTGGTTCCATGATATCCTGATTTTTTTTACCCTGATGCCTTAACCAATTAATTCTCTGTAACAAGATCGCATCTATTCATAACCTGATGATGGACAAGCAGGAGAATTTGGCAAATATTACTGAGACCTAGCTGGCCAAGGACAGGAACATTGCCCTCTCAGAAATCAGTCCAGCCAGTTTATGAGTTCTGTATCAGCTTCAAGGCCAGGGCTGCTGAGAGGCTAAATGTAATAAATAAATAAAACTTGTAAACAACATTCAGATGAAAATAAGCATTCTATGTTTTAACAGAAACCGTGTCATGGTTTTCATTAGTAGGAATAGATTTACTGAATTTTTCCACCAGAACTGTGAAATCTTTAATGATGTAAATTCTAAGCTTTGATACATCTGAAAATCCAACACACTTTATGACTGTTCTGTAATATATTTTTCAGAACCAGTTATTTTGTAGGTAGCAATGTATTACAAACACTGAGAAAAAGAAGTAATCTATAGCTTTTTTAAATTTCTATGGACCAATTTCTATGGATAGATTTTCTCACTTCCTGGTACCTGAACAAATTCTAGTTGATTGTATCTCTCTAAAATGTTAACTGTACAGTACAGTATGTCTTCATATCAAAGATGAATGCCAAAGAAAGTATGAAAAAGAATGGCTTGTCCTAAATTACCTGCCAAGGAAAAAGATGCCGAGTGAAAAGGAATTATCTCTAATACTGTTTTTGTGGTCGTTTTTTTGGCTGGTGCTGCATACAAAGGTCTACAGACAGATTTCTTGGACAGTGATTGTATGGAATGGCCTGGGTGCTTTGCCAGGTAGAACTCAACCAAGAATTATGCATATTCTCTGACAGTTTTAAAAGAAATGCACACAATAAAGCTTTTGGCAGTTCCAAATTCAGGCTGCTGCTTTTTCCAGTGGAGAATAGGATGATTGCTACCATTTCTTTTTATATTGGAATGACCCAACTTTTCTACTCTTAATTACTTTTCTTAATTTTTCCCTACCAGGAAGGAAAGATCATTTTTTGGGGGAATTATCTATATTTCATAATTTTATTTCATTGCTGCATAGCATGCCTTCATGATTGTACCTTGAATACTTTATATGAGGCTTATTCATTGTTCATTAAATGTACTGCATTTCTTGTATATTTGTAAGGGGTGATTGCGGTTAAACTGCTATTTTTAATGATCATTTCAACAAAGAAAGGGGAGTGAACTAGCACGTCTACAACTTGCAATTGACAGTAATTATTGTTACAAATAATTGAAAGAAAATATAATTTCTACATACTTAACAAATAAATGCTTGTTTTATTTGTCAGCTTAATTTAATTGTAAAAAAGAGACAGATAACAACTGGTGGAGAAGCAAGGAAAGAAAGAAAAGGACTTTATATAGATCTGCTGTATGCTTATTAACCAACTAAGCTTTGTTTTACAAAAGAATCTTACTTCTACTCCAATACTGGTGCTATCTAACCTTATCAATGGGCAGAATATAGAAACCTGCACAGAAACAAAATGTATGAATCTTTCCAGTTATTGGTTATAGTATATGTGTTTGCTTTAATTCTATTCCTGATTAATCAATCATGTTTTATGGTTTAGTTGAACACTTATCCGGAACAGGTAATCCAGTTCAGATTAATAGCTAATGGTTTTGGTTCAGGTCCAGTTCAAGAAAAAAATGTGTTTATTCTGTTTGTTTGGATGACTTTCAATTTTGTTTTGACACCTTCTATCTAAGAAGAGTCTTTTGCAAAACTGCCTTTTCTTTTCAAAGGTAAATTGGTATCTCATGATTAACTTACATTAGATAAATTTTGCAAAGTGACGAGATTGTACCTCAGAAGAATGCTTCTCATTATTTAGTGATTTTTTTGGAGGAAATCTAAACACATTTTTGGGAATTTTTTGGTTATGTTTTGCTGGTTTTACTTTTAAGAAGGGAGTGATAGAGCACAGGAGAAGGAACTTAATTTAATCTTCTGTTGTTCCATTGTGGAAAGCAATCTCTCCTATTTATCACACAGGTTTCATATAAAGAAGAAAGTAAGACAGTGGCATCTGCAGACAAGATGGTGGACATGGCATTGCAATATAAGCTCCACCTCTGTAATAGATGTGTAAATACTCCATATGCATATAGCTAATCCTCAATTTAGAACCACAATTGAGACTGGAATTTTGATTGTTAAGCAATGCAGTTGTTAAGCAAGTTGTCACACGACCTGATTTTACAACCACTTTTACTTTGGTTGTTAAGCAAATCGCCATGGTCGTTGAACAAATCATCTGGTCATTAAGTGAATCTGGCTTTTCCCATTCGTTTTGCTTGTTGGAAACTGGATGGGAAGGTTGCAAATTGTGATTATGTGGCCCGCAGGCTGCTGCAACCATTATAGATGCAAGCTGGCTACCAAGCATCCAAATCATGATCACATGACCTTAGGGATGGTGTGACGGTTATACCTTTGAGGATGGGTCATAAATCACTTTTCTTCACTGTTGTGATAATTCCGAACCATTTTTAAACAAATGATCATAAATCAAGAACAACTTGTACAAAGAAGTAAAATTGGATTGCAACTTTGTGGCCACTGTTTTCCCTGTTCCAACTTTTTCTTGTGGATGCCACTGAAAATAGTATGGAAGAACCCTACTAGTGGTAGGATTTGATACATTTTCTATAGTTGTCCAAGTCTTCTTGCCAAAACTTGTGGTTTTATAATAATGATGCTCTGTTTTTTCCCCTTGCTTGCTATGCAAAACTCCCATAAATGAGGACAACTAACAATATGGATCCACAGAGGTTTGCAATAAGCCCCAGTGATTATATCCAAAGCACTCAGTCAAATAAAATGGAATTTATTTTTTACTGAGATTATTTTTTAATATGTAACCCACTTTATTATTAGATTGTTCTGTTTCCTTGAAGAATAACAGAATAACAGAGTTGGAAGGGATCTTGGAGAACTTCTAGTCCAACCCCCTGCTTAGGCAGGAAACCTATAACTTTGCAGACAAGTGGCTGTCCAATCTCTTCTTAAAAACTTTTAGTGTTCAAGCATCCACAACTCCTGGAGGCAAGCTGTTCCACTGATTCATTGTTCTAACTGTCTGGAAATTTCTCCTTAGTTCTAGGTTGCTTCTCTCCTTGATTTGTTTCCACCCATTGCTTCTTGTCCTACCCTCAGGTGCTTTATAGAGTAGCTTGATTCCCTCTTCTTTGTGACAACCCCTGAGATATCGGAACACTGCTATCATGTCACCCCTAGCCCTTCTTTTCGTCAAACTAGATATACTCAATTCCAGCAACTGTTCTTTATATGTTTTAGCCTTCAGAATTTTAGAACTATGCATTAAAGAATTATAAAAGCAATAAATAAAATCACTCGACATATAAAATATAAAAATGTAAAACATACTTCATTTTAGAAAACAATCTTAAAAACAATCTGATCCTGAGCAGTTGAAATACCACAAGTTTAGGTATTACTTTTGTCACCAGAAAAGTAATTAGAAATATTTTTTTAAAAAACTGAATACAAATGAATCAGGACATGAGAAAACAGGAAAATATTAAGATATTGTAATTGTGGCATGAACGATATGTTGACTCTTGATGGCTGCTGGACACTTCCATGAAAACACATGTTTAAAATGTACATTTGAAATGCAGATATCTTTTAAATGCCAAAATTATGTCTGGTATAAATATTTTTCCCCATCAGTTTTTTTTAATATGACTTACTTCTCCTAATTTTTCTAGCATATTTTTAAAACTCTATTGTCTTTCACAGGAACTGCCAGTTGATGGGGAGATGAAAATATGCAAAGATAATCTGAAGTAGCAGACACAAATCTTAATAATTTGCCTTCTGATTAGTGGATGTTCTGTGACCAGCTCGGCAAAATCATTAATGAAAAATATCTGCACATGAAGTTGGTGCGAAAGAGATGGCAACAGAAGAAAGCTGAAGAATTGGTCCATTCAGCAAAAATATACATCATATACATATACATATAAATATACACATACATACATACATACATACATATATATATTTAATTTCCTGCTATCTTTTTATGCTTTTCTAAGACAAAAACTTGTTAAAACTGTAGGCTTTTATTGGAAAGAAGGAAACAGCTTTATTCTGTGTATGAGCAATGACTAATTCTTGTTTATGGGAAACTGGAGGCTTCTCATGCAGGAAGTTAGAATTAAAAGAGGCTAACATACTTCCACTTTGGAAGGATGACCATTTGTCATGTAAGACAAGGGGAAGTTATATTAGCAGTTTCAGCTGGATGAAGATAGGATGACTATATAGATTTTTAAAAAGTAATTGAAAACGAACTTAATTTTAACAATGAGTGCAAAGGGCAGTCATAGACGTATTGTTTGGCTCACACTTAAATAACTTCCTGTACTTGACCAGAGGAGCTAGGAGTAAAACAAGTGTTAAACCTAAGTGGCTACAAAAGGTAATTTTATATTAATTCCTTTCCCTAGATTCTGATTCTTAGGTAGTGATAAATTGTTTCTTTCCCCCCCCTTCTTAATCAAATTTGTAAAGCCGTCTGTTTATCTGACAAAACTCTGGGTAGCCAACAGTCCATATAAAGCATCAACAATATTAAATACACAAACACAAATAAGTTGAGATCGTCTCTTTAAAAACACAAAGTACATCCTCACTGGAACTCAAACAGACTGGCCCCTAAGCTTGGGGAAAGAGCCAAGTCTCCATGTCCTTCTAAAAAGGGCCAGTAGGTTGTCTATAGCTCAATTCAATTCTTTCATTCTTTTTAAAAATTGTTTTTGGGATAAATATCAGAAAAAGGAATTTTGTAGGGAGATCTCTCTTAGATTGTTCCATTATCCCCTTACTGTGATAATTTATTCCTTTCCAGAGGAGTAGCAAAGTCATGGAGACCCTATAGCAGTGGTGTCGAACCTTTTTAGGTTCGAGTGCCAAAATCGCGCATGCGCAAGTGCATGTGCACTCCCGCATGCCCCCCCCACAATGCAATGCGGGCCTCTCTCTGCGCATATGCGCGCGCCCATTTTTAGCTCCAAAAAAGTGCAAAAACAGCTGTTTTTCACATGTTTTTTGAGCTAAAAATGTGTGTGTGTGTGTGGGGGTCACACGACCCCCCGCCTCCTCACCCGTGCCCCCCACCCATTTTTAGCTCCAAAAATGTGTGAAAACAGCTGCTTTCACGCTTTTTTGAGCTAAAATGGGGTGCGCGCATGCACGGGGCGGGGTTGGGCAGCGGGAGGCAGAGTTGGGCGACGGCCGGTGTGCCGGCCGATGTGGCTCTGCGTGCCATTGTGGGCACACGTGCCATAGGTTCGATACCATGGCCCTATAGCAAGATGGAAACACTTTTCAATGAACGTCTTCCCTACTGAGCATGCTAAGAAAGTGATTTGTTATAGAGAAAATTGAGATTTTTTTCAATTTCAGGAATTTGAGAAGCTACATTGATTGTGAGAAGAGGCCTATTCTTGCTATGTCACATCCATTCAGCCTGAACTCTTTGTCCTGCCTTCTTGGCTCTTCCTAACCCTACCAATCTAGTTGCTTATTAGCCCCACTTCTCT
>JANHJO010004560.1:41479-51862 GCA_032468235.1 Pseudoxyrhopus heterurus | reverse complement strand
AGGAAGGCCTGGAGGAACGTTGTCCATGGGGTCGCGATGGGTCGGACACGACTTCGCAACTAACAACAACAAGAAGAAGCAAAGTCAATGCGGAAACCAGATTCACTTAACCATGTTATTACAACCACAGTGATTCACTTAACAAATGTGGCAAAAAAAGTCATAAAATAGGACAAAACTCACTTAACAAATTTCTCACTTACATAAATTTTGGGCTCAGTTGTGGTCTTGAGGACTGCCTGTAAATGAAAGCAGTATTCTGAACATGTTGATGATGTCACGCAACATGAAGCACTTCACTCCTTTTTTGCATCATAGCACATACCTGAAAAAAATAACCAGGTAACTCACTGTGTACAGGCTGTCATTTATATTCCATCAGCAGAGTCTCTATAGGGGCAAATTCTATAATGTTTGCATAATTCATGGGAACAGAAGAACAACCAAAAACCTAACCAGGGCAACATGTTTCCAAAATTGTACCTCCTGCTAGTATTTGCCAGAAATTAGTGCACAGTGAAGTTGTATAATTTAAATTGGGATGACATGAGGGAGGTACGTAGATAAGTTGAATCCATATGAAAATTCAATCAAATCTATCATATATATAGGCAGATGGTATGCCATAGTTGCATTTGTTCCAATCCACTTGACAGAGATGCTCAATTGAGGGAATTAAACCAGACATTCAGGAGATTGAGTTAACCATCTATTGAAATGTATTGACAAATCAATAGAGTCAAATCAATTTCCAGGAGACATCATTTTAAAGACCAACAAACAGAACCATAAAACACCACTGATTGTTAATAATAACTTACAGTTCAAAACACTCAAATGCATTATTAATGTGCCAGAGGCTCGTAATGGATAATGATGCCATGTTAGAAACTGGGTGGCATGCCTGTATTTACATAGAGAATGCAATCCAACTTGTGGTCGATTCTCACAAGCAATGAAGAACAACAGGACAATTATATAAGTATCAGACCCTGTAAGAAACCCAGATACCTATTTTGCCCCCACATTTACATCAACAACACCATCGCAGGCCCCAACAAGTACAAACACAAGATTAGAGGGGTCCTCACATACTCTTCCTCCAATATGATAAATGACATCATCTGCCAGCAACATTCCTGTGGATTCTGTATAGGACATTTTGTGCAAAAATAATTCTTCGGAGACAAATTTGGCATCAGGACTCAAAACAAGAACAATGTAGAAACAGCATTTTAGTCTTCTTGGACACTCTATAGCAGATCTTGAAGTGATTGTTTTGGAAAAATGGGACTGTGACTTCATCACTCACCACTTAGTGAGGAGTAGCTAAATTCACATACCTCAAAAGATTTCAGGCAATCTTAGAAAGTCTGAAAGAGCTTATTCCCTCTCCAACATAGTATCCTGTGCTCCACAATGGAAACATCTAAGATAAATAACAATCATAAGAATGATTGTTCCCTGTTGCCAAGCAGCAATAAACCATTTCCCGTAAACAATAGGATCCATTATGTCATGT
Organism: Pseudoxyrhopus heterurus; assembly: GCA_032468235.1. Taxonomy (NCBI): domain Eukaryota; kingdom Metazoa; phylum Chordata; class Lepidosauria; order Squamata; genus Pseudoxyrhopus; species Pseudoxyrhopus heterurus. The sequence continues at coordinate 50,340 of JANHJO010004560.1, read as the reverse complement.
ATTCTAATATAATCACGGAGATATTGTGACTTAGCATAGAGGTAGCATGTCTGCTTGACAAGCTGTATGGAATAATGGTTTACAGATACAACTTTAGCCGTCATTACATTTCCATTAACATATTCAAACTAATAAACCATGCCTTTTATCATTATTGAATAGCTTATTCTTCACTTATATTTTCTAGTTCTACTCTATAAATGAGTTGCATTATTGTTCAACACATTTAACTATTTCTTACAGCTTTTCCCAGTTTAGTGCCTTCCAGAGTGCTGGGTCTACAGTTATCAAACATTTTTTAAAAGGGGGGAAAACCATTAAAGTACTTAGTCCAACAGAAAGCAAATCAAGCTAAAATTGCTTTTGTTTTTAAAACAAAAATCTATCAGAATGTCACATAAATACAATTACCGGTACATGATCATAGGAACTAGGAAATTTGGATAGTCTGCTTAATTCAGTTTGATAATATTTGAGAAGTTATACTTATCTTTCTTAAGTAGAAAGGAGAAAACCCTAAAACTTACACTAATTTGACTGACTGTGATTTGGTTTCAGCAGGAAGGTTCAAAAAAAGTGGCCATAACTATAATCAAAGGCCCGCACTCTACCTGTGTCACTTTCACAATGCATTTTTAAAAGGCTGGATTTTCTATTCCAGAGTCACCTTTTTGACTTTGACCTATCCCTGTGGAAGTCATTGGTGATGGAATGGAATCCATCCTCAGGTGCTAAAAGATCTCAGCCCATTAGGAGGAAAGATAATTTTTGCCAATGATTAAATATAGACAAGAGCCTACGTGAACATAATTTTTCTTACAAAGGTAAATGTAATGGTTTGTGGAAATGGGGAATGACCTTTGGAGGCAGGACAAAGCCACAGACTAGGCAATGGTCAAAAAAGAGACATGGGAGCCCACAGAAGGGATGGGGGTGCCAAATATTTCAAAAGGAAGCCTACTTAGTTTCTTGGATTGTAAAGGCGGGGGGAGAGAGATGTATTTTCAGACTTGCAAAATTCTACTAATGTAATCTTGTAATAAAAATAGAAGTAGTATGTCTGGGTATGCTTCTTGTCTGGACTACCTCAAAAGTCTGACAGGCTCATATACCATCTGATATCTTTCCAGGATAAGGCATGCTATATAAAAACCCAACCCAACCCATTTTATTTTTATTCTTGATTTCTATTAACAACAACATAAAAAATCCTTCCTTTTTAGTTAACTGCTGAGTATATTGTCCAATCAGCTCCATGGCTTATTCTGATTCAAACATTAAACTGAAGTTGGTTTCATGCAAAATATCAAGCATTAACCAGCATTAATAAGAACCTTATTGGGCTCATGTAACATACCAAGCCAAAACCAGCCAAAACTAGCCATATTGTGGCTTGGCTCAAAGTATGAAGCAGGGCAGGATCAGGGCAGAGAGTAAGTAACAGCAAAGTTGTTAAAAATTATTTTAACATAACTGTCACTGAAACTTTTTCTTGTAATAGTTTATTTGTTGCTGAATTGGTGTCTTTGTTTGCAAAATTACAGATTCAATGTCCAATAATTCTTAGTGCTGCTGACAGTGCTTACAGATTTAGAATGGAAGCATGTAATAAATTAGTTCCACATTTTACAGAACCAGTTAATCATTTTGAATGTTTTCCTCCTTCTATTTACCTATTCACAAATTTTCATCATTTGGCTTTCCACTGCAAAAAAAGTGATTCAGGAGAATTCAACAGAACAAAAATCACTGAATGCTAATCATTGTTTATCTTTAATGAATATTCTCTATGATACCTTAATAGCTGCTTCAAATGTGCTTATTTTCCCCCAAGAGGAGACTGTGATCATCATCAAAAAAGCCACACAAATTTCATATTGATGTGGCTGAAAACTTTTTCTCTTCATTCATTTTTGCTGTTGGCATTTTCCCTCAAACTAAATAATGAATTTCTGCAGCTTTGTGAATGCAACTTGATGATGATGACAGTTGGCAGCTGCAGTCCTGTCAACAAGCAGAATCAAAGGAAAGCATTAGATCTTGTCCCTAAGGAGAACAACAGGTGTTCATTCTGTCTTCGTCTCCTTTTTGGTCTTTTCCTCCCTCCTGCTCTCAGTCACTTAGGCAAAGGATGCCATATTTTTCCTTATCAATAAAATGAAATATATCTACTGTAGATGTAGGATCAGTTATCATAGGCACAAACAAGCTACATGAAGATGCATTCAAGTGTATTTTTTTCTATCAAACATTTTTATAAAACATTCTTTATTATTGGCCGTTGTTTTATTTAATTGTTTAAAACTGAAATTAAAATGTTTAACTGTAAACCAAGAACTATAAACTTCTTTTCACAGAAGACATAAATATGCTGTTAATAAAAGGTGGTGGTGGGGAGAATACTATCAATTTTGGCTCAACTCAGAATAAATATGAATTATTAGTTATATCAGCTACTGCCTTTTGCTAATTCAACTGACTAGCACATAAGTATATACAATAAACAGTGGAAGAGGCAAGCCAAATGTGTGTTTAAAGTATTGCAGAAATCTGTATGGTCATTTATGCACAATCATAAGGGAACATTTGTGTGGTGAGGGAGATAAGTTTCTTTTTTATTACTATAAACTTGATGTTTTGCCTGTATCCAAGAATAAATGGCAAAAGCATGAAATGACAGACACACGTGCTTTTTCTAGATTTTAATATTAAAATATTTTTAAAATATTAAGCTAAAAAATTCTAATCAATTTCTGGATTAGCCTCTTAAAATAAATCATACTAATCTCTCAACCATATTATTTTTTTTAAAGTGGAGATTCATCTGTATTTCAGTGCCTTAAGGAGCTTGTGTAGTTTATGCTACAAAATATGAACAGCCCTAAAGAACAGTCCTTTGCATGTCTACATTCAGTAATGATTAGGGCTTATGGGTTTATGGAACAGCTGTAAATATTTTATTTGCCTGGAAAATATATCAGTATAGATTACCATGTACAGGATCATCAAGAAGTTTGTTGTAATATTATATAAGATAACCATAGGAAACTATATAATTACATATAACTATATTATAACATTATATGGTAACTGTAATAACACTAGTTTTTACATGCCTTTCAACTTTTGTATTTCTGCTATGGTAAAGTAAAATTCAAATTTTGTTTGACTACAAATACAAACAAAAGAGCCAACGAAGGCCTCTCTGTGTTTCCTAAATTGTGATCCTGGTGGTCCCCAAGCCTGTCTAAGAGGTCCACAAAATCAAAATTATTATTCACCATACTATGTTGAAAAACAATACAGTATTATAATCCTATCAAAAATTGTGACAAGTGGTAGCAGCAGGGAATGTGCCAATTTTAATTCTTAATAGGGTAAATATTGATAAATATAACCCACACAAATAAAATCTCTTTTGGGGTTCTCCTTAATTTTTAAAAGTAGGAAAGGATCCTGACAGAAATTTTTTTAAGAAAGCTACTTTACACTAGGGCAAAATTGTGAAGGCAAAGATAAATTTGGCAAAGGGGACTGAGGGAAACTCTGGCAAGGTTCAAGCTTCTATTATTATAGCTTACAATAATAAAATATGGTTTTAGTAGTTCTTGTGTTGTCAACAGCTGGAAATGTCCTTTCTCTGGCAAAGTGCTGAAGAGGATGGTGATCATCCAGTTACAAATTAATTTGGAAAGAACTGGTTATTTATATCCATTTCAGTCTGGCTTCAAGCCTTACTGTTGTATCCCAACAAGCTTGATTGGGCTGAATGATGATGATATGTTGGAAGAGAGACATGAGTGCTATTGGGTTGATTCTTCTGGCTCTCTGATGGCTTTTGGCATTTCTGCTCATGGGATATTGCCAGAATTGTTGAACAAGTTCAGAACTGGATGCCTCATACAATAACCCAGGTTTATATCATTTCTCCATATATATATGATATAGATAGATATAGATAATCAATCCCATAGCTTTATGGAAATGCTACCTTTTTCCACCTTTATCTCTCTCTTGGGAAAGATTATAGAGAAGGACTCACATATCACTTTTATATTTGTTTTTACAAAATAAACATCTCCCCAATCCTCCTAGGCAGGTATAAGGAAACCACCCATCCAATGTCCAGTGCATTTGTATCTTTCTTGAGTCTCGACAATGCAATGAGAGTGGTTTTTTAAAAAGAACCATGACAATATATGGCAGATAATATTTCTACTGCACCAGAAACACAATACTGTAAATGAGTTCTTCTAAAATTTAATCAGAAGAACCAACACACCAACCTTCATCACTCATTGGTGAGTTACTTATTGGGTATTTTGGTATTTGGTTGACATTGGCATTTATTTATTTGTTGGCTTCTTTGTATAACCACTCAGCTTACCAAAAGGGATTCTGGGTGGCACATAACAAACGGGAACCACAGATATAAAAATAAAGGTAATATAAATCTACATTAAGAAATAAAAAGTATAAAATATATATGAATCCTTTAGTGAAGAGAAAATAAAAATGGCCACCCTGGAAATGGAGCCATATAAACATTTCTGGTTCCCTGGGAATCCCAAGCCGATAACAGTCAGGTGTTGAGAACCCTTCTGGGATGTCAAAAGGGATAGAGTTAAATCTAATTTGTCCTAATATAATTAAACATTATCTTATTCCCTCCTCTCTATTTCTTTCTAAAGCAAAGTGTAAACTCTTCAAGAAAATAAGATATCTTTGCATTGCTCAATCTGATCTATTGATGATATGGTATCTCAGAAATTTTGAGGATGATTTCCAATATATCTTGAGGGCACTAATGGGATGGGATACACCATTATTTCAGAAAAGTTATCTTTGATATAATAAGCTATTAATTTGTTCCACGTGGCTTTCCATTCCATTTAGGTTCACTGAACAATAAAAATTATTCATTTATTTATTTACACTGTATCTAAAAACATGCATGCATTATCAAAGCCACAGATCATAATTAAATGGCTATGCAAAAAAGACAATAAGATGGTGGTGTTAACAGTTAGATTTACATATTTGGTTGTCTAATTGTTGTGCAAATATGGCAGGGGTGTCAAACTTGATTTCATTGAGGGCTGCATCAGAGTTGTGTTTGACCTTGGGGGACCGGGGGGACCATGGCCAGCTTGATTCACGCGTATTGGAGGCACTTTACCGGTGCTTTACCAGTGAATGCTTTACCAGTGAATACGGGCTCCCAAGCTCCATTTTTGCTGGCAGAGGCACTGAGGGATGGTCCTTTGCTGTTTCCAGGGCAGTTCGCAGGCCAGATCTAAGCACCCCACGGGCAGGATCTGGCCCCTGGGCCTTGAGTTTGACACCCCTGAAGTATGGTCGTTGAGTTTCAGAGAAAAGGAATTATTGTTAACATTTTCAGAAAAAATATACTCACCAAGCCTTGGTTCATTTTAAATTCTTAATTGCTCTTTTATTAGTTTATGTTTAAGATATGAACTGATATGTTGATGTGTGTGATTGAACTCTTCCTGAGATTTATGGAAAAGAAGGAGGAGGAGATGGAAGTGGTGACAGTATCTGAGGGCAAGTTAATTTCTTTTTCCCTGCAGGAATGCCTCTTTCTTACATAGGGTTAAAATTTGGTCTTTTTCTTTTTGAAACAGTTGGTGTTGCCACAATTTATTTTACAATAAGATTGGTTAACTATCATGTTATATGAACTTTAGAAAAACCTATAATTTTAGACATGTTTCACATTTTAAGATTTTATAAATATAATAAGTATAACGTATTCCATACTTCTGTCTGACTTATCCTACCAGAGACTTTTTTCAAGCATTTGTTTCAAAATACACATTTTTAGCATCCATGTTATTTTGTACTCAAATAAGTGTGAGGGAGGTAATATGAATGCATATTTATATTCTTCCCACCCATCACCCAATTAAGGTTCTGAATCAAATGAAAGAAAGTGGTTTCAAGAAAGCACCATAACTATTTGTTTTGTGAATTTACTTTGATCCGTATCATTTAAAGTATTCTGGGTGTTTTCAAACATGTGTCCTAGACGATTTAGTGGCAGTATGCTTGCTGCACCAATAATATTTATCTTCTAGGGCCAGGCTATCTCATGCCTGATCATATTGCAGTCTCTCTCTTCCATGCCTCTCCCCCATTAATGAGACAGATATCCACTTGCAGGTTGACAAAATATGTAAATAATTTATAATCATTTATTGTTTGCAGAAAACAGAGGGCATTTCTGCAGATTAGAGCACAAAATAAGATGTTCTCTCTTTCTTTTCTTTGGAACAATTGGAGATCTTTCCTTCATATTACTACAACATTGCTCCAGTTGTATTGTGACTGAGTGGGGTGCAAAAATTGATCAATTTGTTGTAATGAAATGGGAAGGGAGGTGCAAGATATTCACCAACAAGACCAGGAAAAGGGAATAATCCATATTTTTCAACAAAAAATCAGGCTATACATTATACTAGGTTATAATGTAATTGTTTGCTTTTATCTTAGATAGTTGTATAAATCCTGGATTTATGGTTTGTAATTCATGATTAGTGCAGTGTGTGAACCTCCATAATGATTTCTTTTGAATGTGGAAATAATGCTGAAATGGTAGCTATGGGAGTCTCATCCCATATATTATCTTATATCCAGTCAAATGGAGATAGCCTAATTCTATTATTAAAAAAACTTTGCACTTTCAATACTAGTTTGTACTGAAAAAGCTGTAAATATATAATCTATTCCTGATACTATAACAATATATTCCAGTGTATATTGTATACTAGCTGATTACCCGGCCTTGCTCGGGTTTTTTTTTATTTTAAGGAAGTATATTTGTGGTGGCATGTCCTAAGAGCAGGCCCGGTTGGGAAGGGCCAGGAAGGAGCTTTCCCGCATTAGGAATGATTGAACAGGCGCCTTACAAATACAGCCCCCGGCCAGTTCCACATACTTGGAGTTGAAGGTGAGCTGGGGAGAAGAGGATAATAAGCGGGGGGGAAGATTAAAGGTGTGCTGTTAGGTTCAAGCCGGGGTTGAAGCCAGTGAGTTGAAGCCACACTGCTCTGCCGCTGGGGTGAGGTAGAAGTGGTGTTGTTTGAACCGTTAGGCATGGGTTTAAAATAGAGGCTGTCCTGCTGTTCAAAATGTGAGCATGCTCAGTAGAGTTTTATTCCTGTTTTGGTGTGGGTGTGCACTTTGCCACCTTTTTTTGGGGTGTTCTGGGGTGTGTGACCCCGACAGGGACTGTTTCCGTATGGAAAGCTACCTATGTACCAAATTTGGGGAGGATTGGGGGAGAACTGTAATTTTGTATAGAGCACAAACAAACTTATATCCCCACCGGACTTCTCTTTTATATATATAGATAGATCAATGGCAATAGCACTTAGACTTATATACCACTTCATTGTGCTTTAAAAGTCCCCTCTAAGCAGCTTACAGAGTCAGCATTTTGCCCCCAACAATCTGGGTCCTCATTTTACCAACCTTGGAAGTATGGAAGGCTGAGTCAACCTTGAGCTGGTCAGAATCAAACTTATGGCAGTTGGCAGAATTAGCCTGCAATACTGCATTTTAACCACTGCGCCACCCATGGACTTTTGCTTCAAAAAGATGCTATTTAAGAAAGAGTAGATAACCAAGTTTACCAAAATACTGTTAGGGTGTTGAAATTAATTTGCTTCTGGATGCCTTGTTGTTTCTTCGTATTTCTGCATGACTAGGGCACTTCATAGAAAATCAATAAACAATGCTTATTTTGCTTTTTATTAATTTGCTATTTTTGTTCTTGGAAACAAAAAAATGGTGCTCCAGCTTGTTAATTATAGCAAACCAATATCATCATGGTTTTGGAAGAAACTTGCATCCATTTGTGTAAATTGAGCTTCATATATTATTTTTTAGTTTCTTTTTTAAAAATTTCATTTTGTTTATGTCTTGCAAGATTTATTTTTTCCTAAAATGATGGAGAAGAGGAAGGACAGAAACCTTTGGAACATGAGTTCTCAAACTTTTTATGTAAACCATTACATATTTTAGGCTTTGCAGACCAAGAGGCAAAAACAATGGTATTATATACTTATGTAGCAAGAGAGAACACATTTTTTATTTGATAAAATTCAAATAATAATAATAATAATACCTTTTTGTAATACAGATCTGCTAATGAGTATCTGTTAATACTGATCTATAATTAATTTTTAAGTATCTCGTTTTGGAAAATCTCTTCTACATAAATATGTATTGTTGATATTGATATAAATGCACGAGCATATGCTTTTAATTGAACATATCAATTGCTTGGAAGGCATTTATAGACTTTTATTAGATCTTTTCTTGAAGCTTGCCTTTTAGCATATTATTACATTGCAAATTAATTGCAATTGAAATTTAGATGGAAGCTCCTCAGTTTCATAGTTAAATAGATTTTGAAATATGGGATTTTCTTTTGCGTTTGCATCAAGGTGTGGAAACTGCTACTGGAAGTTTAGATTGGACTTGGAAGATTTATCTGCTGCAAATTTGTGCAGCAATGGAGGCCTTGATTCTTATGTTAACTTTTGACAGCACAGGAAGTTTATAAAGCCAGTTGAATTATTTGTGATTGAAAGAACATTAGTTGTCATCAAAATTACTTTATTTCAGAATACATTTTGGATATTAATGCTGTTTTGCCTTATAAATTTAGCTGAATTCATTAAATATTATCGAGTCTGCAGCAAAAGCTAGTTTCCAAAGCCCTTCAGTGTTTGATTTTAGTGCCTGGAACAGTACTACTTTTTTTTAAATAAATTTTATTAAGTTTAAAAAAATAGACAATAACAAAACACATATGACATATACAAATATACACA
>JANHJO010004560.1:27382-38342 GCA_032468235.1 Pseudoxyrhopus heterurus | reverse complement strand
CAGCCCAGCTCTACTGTGCATGCGCGCACGACCCTGGTTTTTTAGCTCAAAAAAAGCCCGATAAACAGCTGTTTTTCAGGCTTTTTTTGAGCTAAAAATCCAGGGGTCGCGCGTGCATGCGCTGGGGGGTGCACCCCCATTCGTACCCCCTGCACTCCCCTGCACAGATCATGGGGGTCATGTGTGCATGCACAGGGGGGCACACATACATGCGCAGGGGGAGGGACGCATTGCATTGTGTGTGGGGGACATGCGGGAGCACACGCATGCTTGCGCGCGTGCGGTTTGGCACACGAACTGAAAAAGGTTCAACATCACTGACCTAGGACATGTGCTTTCAATACAAGTAGTCCTCCAGTTACGACCACAATTGAACCCAAAATGTCTGTTGCTAAGTGAAATAGTTGTTAAGTAAGTTTTTCCCCATTTTAGGATTTTTCTTGCCACCGCTGTTAAGTGAATTACTGCAGTTGTTCAGTTAGCAAAACTGTTGTTAAATGGCTCCCCCATTGATTTTGCTTGTCAGAAGGTCTTAAAAGGTGATCACATGACCCTCGGACACAGCAACCATCATAAATATGGGTCAATTGCCACATGTCTGAATTTTGGTCACATGACCATAGGGATGCTGAAATGATAGTAAATATGAAAAATGGTCATAAGTCATTTTTTCAGTGCTGTTGTAACTTTGAATGGTCACTAAGGGAACCGTTGTAATCGAGGACTACCTGTATACGAATAGTCTGGCAGCACTCTTTTATATTAAGCGTCCATTTGATTAACAGAAATGCAACATGTTTTTGCAGTGTGAAGATGCTAGTTAGTAAAGAGTTTCATGTTCCATTGAATTTTTGATAGACACACCACGAGTAGAAATGCTGGTAGATTAAAGGAAATGGATTGTGTGCCAAGATTGTAAAGTGTTATTTATCCACCTATATGAAAGAGAAGCAAATGATCGGCTTCTGACAACATAACGTATCTATGAACTTGCTGAAAAAATAAGAGTGATTAAACACTGATACTACACAAACTAGGAGACATATTTGGTTTTCATACAGACAAGTTGTTGATCCTACCATCCTGGCAGGATAAAAGAAAGAGATTCCCAAAAAGTAAAAGGTTAAAATGTAAGGGGATAACATTCATTCTTCCAAAAATTCCTTAATTCAGTAGATTAGCCTCACATTTCTGAGGAGGATCACTAATTAATATGCAGATTGTTTGTTGAAAGGGTCCCTTTCCAATCTGGTTCCAGTAACCACAGGTTAGCTCTGCTGATTGGGAATTATGAGAATATCTAAAGGAAGTGAAATTGGGGATAGTGTAATATATGTACTTTCAGTGAAAAGAAATACAGACTCTTTTAATCAGAAGATAATTAGAAGATATATTATTATATTTAGGGTTCCAGGACTCTCCTGCTCTAAGTAAATGTAACCATGTAGTTAAAAAAAAACCTAAATGCCTCCCGTAACTAATACATTAGTAGCTTAACTAAAAGAGTCTATAAAAATAGAAAGCAATATGTTCACAGGCCACCTAAGACAATATTTTTTATTATTCTATTGAAATTTGCAAGTCTCACCATTTTTTTTTGTCCTGAAGATCACAGCTTCTACAGTCAGCAACATCAAGTGCTCTTGAAAAATTGAATTATTTGAAGTGACTGCTGAAAAAAAAGTGTTTTAGAAGTTCCTCCATTTGTTTTCTTTAAAACATGTAGCCAGAAGAAAACAAGATGCCAAGAGACAAGACAATTTTTTCATTTATTTTCATAGAAATAAGCTTTTTTCATACATTATTGTTGCAGGGGGTGGGGGTAAGAGGTTGGGTGAGAAGGGTTTATGTGTTAAGGAGAATTTAAAAAATTATCATATAAACCAGAGACATATGCGAGTGGCTTGTATTTGTTTCTATTTTTTATTAATCCTTTGTTAATTCTAATAACAGAGGAAAAGGAATTTTATATATCATATGCTGTATACTAAGCAGCCACAGAGAAGATTCTGTAAAATAATTTAGATGTATTCAATAAATACAATATAATAGCAGCCTTCTACAATGCAGGCTACATAGAGATTTCCTCCGGCTTGAAGTACCCTGGTCTTTAGTACACCTACCGGAGCAGACTTGCTCCAAAAAGTGTTTTAAAGAGACATATCTATAAGATACATATAAAAGAGGGTCTAAAATTAGAAAGAATTTCCCCCCCAAGAATTTTTACCATGGTCTCCACATATCCAGTGACCCCACATTAACACCATTACGTGCAAAATGAGGTTGCAAAATCTCCCTGGGATGTGGCAACTCATGCTGATTACATCGTGATGATGGTTGTGGCTGAAATGACTTTTTCAATCCCAGTTTGACTTCAGTTGGATACATCTGATCCTGAGATTGGCTAGACCCTGTTGTATTCCCCTTGCCATTCACTGGAGTGGAAGGGTTCGGGTCCTCCTCATTGGATTTGGGCAAGGATTTCAATAGATGGTTCAGTAACCGTGCTCCAAGTGTCTTGTCCATCCAGTCACAGGTCAGGAGGAGGTTGTGGACTTCATGCATGCACTGAATATATCCAGTGCTGTACCTCTGCTGAGCTTCAAGGCCCATTTTAGAATCTGCTAAATGAGAAAGAGAGATGCTTTCAATCATTTAATGCATAAAAACTCAAATCTGTTGGACTGACTCTTTTCTCATAATAGTAAGTACTACTCTGACTTTAAGTTCCTGTTTTGGATCATCTATTGATAAAAACTAGATTATAATTATTCCTTTAGCTTAATGCAAAGGAATTGTACAACTTTTGGTGCTCTCTGAGCTATTTGTTTACAGGTGTTTCACTACCCACTGATGATGTTACCTACACTGGGTAATGATATGTCTGCAAGCAAACAATAAGCTCAGAGAATAGCAAGGACTGCACAATTCAACACTGAGCTCCATTGTATTGTCTTCTATTGGAAACACCTATGAAAGTATTAAAAAACATTCTAGACCTAGTATAAGAAAATCTTTTTGTGCAAGGGAAAGTTCAGTTACTTCTCCAGAGAACACATAAACACCTTTTGAATAGAGCAAGAACACTCTACCATATATTGCATAAACTTGACTGACAGTGAATAGAAAGTGATCTCAGTAGGCACTGTCAGGCATGTAAAGAATACCAACTGATAAGGAGAAAAGAGTTACAAGGTAAAGACTTGATCTATGGATGCCCATTATACCAGACCGTTTTCAAACATTCAGAATTTTTCCCCTCCAAACTTCTAAATTACTTTTACAAGATGAGTGGAGCAACTATCTTAATGATACATATCATTGATACTCTTGTTTTTAGAGCACAATTAAAATGTGGTTTTTCATATTTTTATGTCTTAGAAGAAATAAGATTGTACTATCCCAAATAGTGGTGGATCAAATTGTTTGATCATAATTGTATTAATGGATTTTAGTTTCTTGTTATATTAATGCTACAATAAAGTAAAGCTACTTAGAGCTTCAGAAAGGCATATACTTTGTAGTAATAAACCAATGAAGTTATATGTAGTTTAACTTGAGAAGAACTCCCAGGCACATAGATAAAATCATTATTTAAATTATATAAAGGTGCTTAGAATAAAACTGGCCAAGTGTTGCCTAGAATATCAAGAGTGAAAATATTTATGGTTCCTGGTAGGAAATGGGAGTTCCCTAAATTCAAACTAAGGAAACTGAAAGACATTCACAAACTAAGAAAATCTTTGCTAGGCTAACTGGATATTCCATCTGGTTATTCCACTCAGGCTTATATACTTACTGATCAACCTGAAAACAAGGACCAAAAGAGATAGGCAGATTCCAGAGTTTCAAAAAGCACCTGAAGATTTAAAAGAGTTCTTACATCAGAGCCCTATTCTTAAGGGGCCTGATTCTGACTGAGCTTTCTATCTAGAAGTAGCCACTTCCGATTTAGATAGAAGGCAGTATCAATACAAATGCATAAGGACAGGGACTGTCCTTGTAGTTTATTCACCAAAGAAGTTTACACTCTACAGCATGGTAGAGTAAAAGGTACAGTATGAGAGAGTAAAAGGTATCTTCTCTCACATGAATTATTGAAGTATGAGGTTTTCTTATGGAAGAGAGAATTCCATATACTACATAGCCACATTAAACAAAGCAGTTCAAACATAGGATCTTTAGCTGTGAGTAGAAGTTGAAAGAGAAGGAGCTGTTCTTTCTCCCAGAACCATGGTGCCAGCAGGAAGTCTGTCTTGCAGTCTGATGACAGCCAACAGCTCCAAGGAAATAAAAGGCTTGTGGTAACCAAAATCAAGAACACAGACTATGCCAAGACAGGAGGGGGCAAGTGATTCAAGGACCCTAGCAGGAGGGGTCTCAGCCCACACTGAAGTTCAGAAAATTAAAGGATCCGGAAAGGGTTAATGAAGTCACGAAATAAAGGCTAAGGCACATGGGTAATCTGGCTGAAACAGTAGCAGGCATTGTGTTGATAAGACAACATTATGAAATCAACTCTGAAGAACACACTGTTTCCCCTGAACAATGAGAAAAGGGGGGAGGTCAGGGAGGTTTGTATCTGAGAATCTTGAACCCAATAAAATTTGAAAACTATTTGTGTGCACAACTTTGGTCATTTCCCAAACAATCTTGATATTATGTCATCATTTTATACAATGTACAACTTCACTGAAGCTAAATACTGTATATACATACTTAGTTTCTTCTCTCTCTCCCTCTCCCTCTCCCGCTCTCATTCCTGCTTCATTATTTCTTTGAATAACTTTGGCAAGCTATTGAGCTGGTTTTCATGTACAAAATAGGAGCAGCTGCAATCAATATATAGATACGAAATATCAACTCACCTATATTTCTGTTGTGTTGGATATTCTGGAGATGTTTTACTGTCATTTCCAAGATGTCTGCTTTTTCAAGTTTTGACTGCTATTTTAAAATGAAATAACAAGAATTATTATCATATCCTATCTGAAAGCTGCTGAAAAATGAAACATAGATGGAAATAAAGAAATGTGGAAGCAGAAAAATGTTAAAATCTATGCTTACATCAAGCCGAAAGGCTCCAACAACTGTTTCTTTGAGCTGGTCCAAACAATTGTTAATCCTCTCTCTTCGCTTTCTTTCAATCAAAGGTTTTCTTAACTGAAATAATTAAGGGAGAATATTAGGAATGGCTTCCTTGACGTGAATCCATATAGGCCTTCATTGGAAAAAGTTATTTTCCAAAGCAGATTCTTTCATCATACAATGGAACAACATATATGGGAACTATCAGACAATCTTTATGATCACTATTTAAATAATTACAATTCTGGAGCATTTTCTATTAGGTACATCCACATATATAGTGTAAATTTAGATTGATACAGTCAAGCAAACTGATAGTTTAAATCTAAGTGTATGTATTCAAACTAAATCTTAACTTTAGTCAGTGAAGCATACAGTATTTTCAGATCGATCTATATTGGGTTGCTGTGTTGTAATTTCTAATTAATCCCATTATCAATAAAATGATTTGTGAGTGTATTAGCGCTAAAGAGAGTTAAGCTATTTTAATGAAAACCATAATAGGCAGATTATCCAAGCCAGCCATACCCTGTGCTTTTCATTTTTCTAACAATATATATTTCAGTTTAACAGGCCATAAATGTAGATTGCTTTTATATAGCTCTATTTTTCTACTGCATCCTACAGCAAAGGACGAACTCTATTATATTGTATATTAAATATATAAGAATATGTAAATAGATTGACCCACCCTCAGCACTTCTGCACATACAGTATTTTTTACCTTGGGTTCTCTACTTGTCGCATGCACTTTTAGATTTTATTTCTATCAAGGGTTGGAGATGAGCAGTTACCTACTAGAAGGAAGTAGTTCTTGGAAAAGCAAAGAAACACATCTAGATAGCACACATATGCAGACAGCCTTTTAACAATCCCACCGAGCCACTGAAAAGTATGGCACCCTTGTTTGATCCCTTCAGAGATGGCAAGTTTCTTACAATGAATTTATTTATAAAATAATGCATACCTTCCTTTCCTCTTTGGTATTAGAAAGTTTCTGTCCGCTGCTGGCTAGGGTTGTAGCTGTCATTGTAGTCCTGCACGCCTGCCTGAAGGCTTAGGGGAGAAAAGGGAGAAAGCCCTATAGCAACTGGCTTCTCCCGTTGTCTTCTGGAGCATTCTCTGTCATGAGAGCTGCACTCTGCTAGCATTTATAGCTGGATATTAGCATGTGAATGAGGAAATTGCTTAGCTGGTCTCCTTTTCCCACAGAAGGGGTTGAGGCCAGAGGCTTGTGACCATCAATCAAGGCTGACAGGTCACTACTTATCAATGGCCAGATCACACACACAGTGCCTAAAGAGCGACAGATGTCCAGCTTCATGAAAGCTTTGCTTGGTAGAAATCTTTTGTTGAAGGAGGCAGAAAACAAGTGCCAGAGATTATTTGGCTCCCTTCTCAATCAGCACTGATTCCCAGGGGAAAAAATACCAATAATCTAAACCATAAACCAACTGAGAAATACCTGGGCTGCTGGGATTAATGGATAGACCAGCTTTGTAGATGGATCTTTCTTGGCTCACCTATTTTCTGCCCTTTGGAATGCTTGAGGCAGCATTCAAAATCTTCAAGCAGGAAGTCTGTGTATTCTACTTTCACACACTGAACACAAATGTGTACAAATGACAAGTATAAAACACTTATCACATTTAACTGGAATGTTCTTGAGAACATGGGATTGCACGACTCAAGATCTTGCAAGCTTCCCAATATTTTTCTACAGAATAAATCATCACAAGAAAATATTGGATGAAATGCTTTGCGCTCTGCAAATGTCCATGTGCCCATCAGGAGCAGGGTTGAGGAAGCTACATGATGTCAGACACTGGATTGGGCAAAGTTCCTTTGTCTACTCATTGACTACAAACAGACTTTCTGATTCATTATAAAAATATGATGGAGAAGTTATTATTGTCACAGAACCTGGAATTTTTCTGTAACAATAATTTATAAATAGAATGCCCACTCCAAAATTTAATAGCAGACGTAATAATCAGTGACATATATCAGTAGCCCTAAAGGTGACTTGAGGATGATCAGTCCTAAGGATGTTTATTTTAGATAAATTTCATTGTGGACATTCAGTTTCTTCTTAGGAATATCATCATCATCCTCATCCTCATCATGAGCTGGAAGGGAGCTTGGAGGTCTTCTAGTCTAATCCCCTGCTCAATATATACTTGCTCTAGGTTTCTAAAATATATATTATTGTTTTAAAGTGTATTCAATCTTTATGGCTGAAATGCACCATAAAATAATCTTAAAAACAAAACTTACTCTGAAAAATTATGGTAAAACAAGAAGCTATTAACTCTTCTCCAATCCATCACAATATATCTTCAACTAACACAACAGATTTCAGGACTGTGATAAACCTGTATATAGTTATTTGATGTGTTGTGTCAAGGAAGGTTAAATGACATCAGTTTCTATCTGCTAAACTATGGCTTCATATTGTATAAAAATACCTTGATTTTCTTGGATAGATAGTTTCTGCAAATCACTTCTCTAACCTTTATGTTTAACATTAACAAGTATAATTCTAACTTTAGAAGATTGAGTTTGAAAATGTCTGTTGGAAAAACAATTGTAAAAAGAATTAAAAAGGACCAGAAGTGTGACATTGGTCCACATGGTTTTCTACATTAGGAAAGTTTTGTTTTATATGACAAAAGATCACTTAGGGCAATTTTATACATAAAGTTTTTAATTCCTGCACTCTTGACACAATCAATCAATACAAAATTTCAGGAAAACTTTTGTTTTTTAATTTTTTTGCTGCATGCAAACGTGTAATACCTCTTCCATCCTGGAGGAGGACTGTGCGGCCTTTACATTTTTCTGGCTCACTTCATGTCACTAGATATAATCAATATTTCTTCAACCTCAGAAAATAGCAGAGAGGAAATTACTGTAACTCTTGGTGATCCAGGAATTCATCTTGAGTTAAGTACTGTATATTACATACAGTATATAGAAGAAGAAGAAAGGCGTGAAAATATTCAGACATGTGGTTTTCAACTTGCTGAAAAATAGATTATGACTTCAGTGTCAGAAGATGTATCTTTTGTATTGTCTTTGGTGAGAGTAATATTTCCTCAGAATCAGGAACAATGAAAACCATCTTAGATACAATCACCCCTCTTGAGAAACATGTAGGTTATAATAGTTCAGTGACTTTCCAATCTAAATGAGCTTGGCACTAATTCGAAGTCAGGAAGTCTCTGGTGGAAAGATCATTGTGAAAACTTTTTTTTTTTTGCCATATGAAATTTTCCGAATGACTATTGTCAAGTCAATGTTTATTACAGTCAGAGACCAGAAAAAGTTAAAAACAATCAAGGAATACCCAGTTAAAAATTCTAGAATAAAATAATCAATAAGAGAGAAAATCTATATTAAAATCACAATTTGGCATCCAGTCAGTTACACAGGAATAAGTTACAGTATGGTCTAACCATACTATAATATATATCCTTAAACTGTGAGGCCCGTAGGAATGATTATTCTCTTCTTCTTCCTAGCATTATTCCAGCGCTATGGCACGGTCCACTTGTCAGCAAAACTGTCTCCATTTGGATCAAGCCAGAGTGTTTTCCGGGGCGACGCCTATGTACATTCTAAAAATATTAAAATAACAGCAATGCAAACTTTGTTTAACTTGCACAATTTCAACAGACCACTATTTTGTTTGGCTATTGTAATCTACAACTTTATTTATATTATGCGAGCAGTGTTGTGTCAATATATTGGAATCATAAGTGGAATAATTTAAAGACTATGGACATGGATTTTTAATGTTTTAAAGGTATGGGACTTTTATTTAGAAACACATTTGTGTCCATTGTTTATCTTAGTTCCAAGAGCTAATCTTGTATTTAACTTATAGAAACAAAAACATATTCCATTATTTCTGTATTCAGGATAGCAACTTCGGGCTACTGAGTTCTAATGAGATCATAGTGCTATGTGGTACATTTTTTTTTGCCCCTATTTCATTGACTTAGCAGAATTGCTTGAATTCACAAACTATTTTTGATTGACTTGTATGCCATACTACTAAGCCATGGACCATGGCTCACAACCTATACTAGTTGGGCTCCCAAATCATACTAAAGCAAAACCAAACCAACTGTTAAAAAACTCTCAACTTTGCAAATTCAGTCCAAACTATAAAATATCAATATATTTGTTAATTTAAAAAAAGATGTATCCAGTTAAATATGTCCCATGCATTACCTTGTCCCTTATTGCTGTATGATTCCAAATATGTTATATGTTACCCCATATGATTACTATATTTTCATAAAAATTATTCATATATTGAAGGAACTACAGAATGATATTGAATGTCTTTCGCTGGAGATTATTTTTTATTTTGTATTTATGGATAGCATTGAAACTTGGAAACTGGGTAATTATTCTTATTCAGGCAAAGAATGACATTTGTCTGTGTAACTGAGTGGGAAATAGGAATGCAAATGCAAATGTGTCTGCATATTATTCAAGGGTCTATTCTGTGACTTGCTTTCTTCTCATTTTTATGTTGCTTAATGCCCGGTTTTTAGTAAAAAAGAAAAAAGAAAAGAAAAAGCCTTGAATTGGAAAGCTATACGTATTTTTCTGGATTTCCTAAAACAGTGGTGAATTCATCTTAACCCTCCTTCCTTTTCCCCCCAGTATGTGTGAATATTTCACATGATTTTAAAAGAAAACAGCATTAAACATCTGTTCCTATACTTTTTTTAAGATGAAAAGAAAAGGTTTCAAACTAGAAGACAAAAAAAATATAGCAGATGTTAGTGAATCCCCTCCAAGGCAGATGTCTAGGTTTAAAAAAAAAAGCTTTCAAAATCAGGTTTAAGAATTCATGGCTCCAACTCTTTTCTGACTTGGGACACGCGACTGCTTGGCTTGTGGAGGGATGTGGGAAAACTCTAATTCACAAAGAACTTATTCAAACCAACCTAATAGCCATGAAGAATCTAATCACCAGCAGGAAAATGGACAGCAAGTCCACCAAAGAGGCCGATAGAGAAAATTAACCCTTTCTGATTTGGTATGCAAAATAAAGATAGAATTCCCACATAGCTTTATTTGACATAGTTGGCCATTCCCACATTACACAGCAGCTTTGTCAAAAGTTTCTGTCTACAGTATTAATCTGTGCAATGTCCGAACTGCTGGGCTAAGGATTCATGATTTACAGAGGGTTCAAATCCATCATTTAAAAAAAAAAATTGTATAAAATATTATATGTCAGGACATAAGGGAGCAGTTATTCTTTACTTTGGGTGTAAGGAACATTTTATAGGAAATCAACCTATGAATCCAACTTAAGGAACGACTAGAGGGACCACAATAGTTTCAGTCAATGATTTCTAATTTTCTCCTTATATTAGGATACATACTCCAATCTTGGATCCCATAAGAGGTTTCATGCCAAGCATGCTTGACCAGTTCAAGCAACTAATAAGTTTATTCCTGTTGACTATGGACTGCCTTTAACTTTAGTTCCATAAAGTCAGGACTTACGCAGTACTTTGTGGTTGGTGGGGGAAGTGGGGATGTGAATTAGCACAAGACAATGAGAAATATCAATGTCTATTGAGAGGGATCCAGTCAAGCAGGCTCTGAGATGAGCAACTTAAGAAAAATATCGATGGATGAATGCAACTCCCTCCCTTACTATTTACAATCTACCTGGATCTGCTTTGTCTGCCAATGTTCAGTAAACACTTAAAGACTTATAAGTCTCCCCCCCCCCCGTGTGTGTATGTGTGTTTTCAACAGAATAATTCTGCTCAGTTTCAGAATTCCTTAGGAGATATTACTTTAAGTAGTGTTGGAAGAAATGTCCATCTGGGTTCAG
>JANHJO010004557.1:16808-27228 GCA_032468235.1 Pseudoxyrhopus heterurus | reverse complement strand
CAGAGGATTGGAAAAGAGCTGATGTGTTTCCCATCTTCAAGAAAAGTGGAAAAACAGACCCAGGAAACTACAGACCAATCCATCTAATATCAATACCCAGGAAGATACTGGAAAAGATAATAAAAAAACAGGTCTGTGAACATCTAGAAACAAATGAAGTTATAAAAGCCAGCACAGGTTTGTTAAAATTAGATCATGGCAAACCAATCTTATTTCATTCTTTGACAAAGTGACTAAATTAGTAGACCAGCTAAATGTTTTGGACATAGTATATTTAGACTTCAGTAAAGGCATTCGACAAAGTAGACTACAACCTACTTCTTGGTAAACTAGAAAAAGAAGACCTTCAAGGTCCTTTCCAGCCCTGTGATTCTATCTTTTTGTGTTTCTTTCACCTCTTCCAGGATTCACACCTTCCTCTGATCTAGCTTGATGGTTACTTTAGTCTGTGTTGCCCCTTTTGAGGGGGGGGGGGCAATTTCAAATCTTGTTTTTTTTCAACAGTCAAGAATTTTTAAAAAGAAATAGAATTTTTAAGATGTTTTTATCACACCAGTTTTTTTATAAATAATTCATTGGTGAACATACCTAAACTCCTGTTTTCTCCACAACAATCCTATGACCCCAAATCACCCATTTATAAAGGGAGCTGCTAGCCAAGCGGAGCACCATATAAATCCATTTTTAATTATTTTCCACGGACAATATTTTATGCCAATTGACTCTGCATCTTCTCCAGCACAGGGACAATCTGCTAGTCTGGATCTCCAGAGAACATTGCATAGAAATCTCAATTTCGGGGTGCAGGGAAGGGGGTAGATGTTAAACTACTCATCATTCTGGGTAACTGAAAATGACTGCATCACCAAGCAGCAATGATCCTAATAACCAGGAGCAGCTAAGAAGAACATGTTTGATTAGATAATATAGCACCCATGTCAGCTTCAAAATTATGGGGAATGGTGGAGTAGTTGCCACAGAGAATTGGATCTACAGGTTGGTAGATCCAGGAGTCATGATATGCATTCATAAATTAATCAAATTTGAAAATAGAAGTCCCCATCCCCTATCAATTTTATGGGGCAAAAATGATAGTCATAAGATTGGTGGCTCTGGTAGCTATCATTTTTTTAATTTTTTTCTATTGGTGCCCATCCTGAAATGTGGGTTTTATATTGCTTTTCAGATCCCATATTGATGTCTTTAAAGGAAGGCTATAAGAAAGAATCCAAAGTAGTTTTTAAACCACCAATAAAAGAGAAGAAAAGTGTTGTTGTCAATGGGATAGATCTCTTGGAAAATGTGCCACCTAGAACAGAGAATGAGGTAAGAAATAGCAGCTATGTTCTTTCCAATCTGGAAAAGGAAATTATTGCCAACTTCTCCATCCCATAAATCTGGGGAAGTCCACAAAGCAGTGCCGGGACTGCAGAATGCCTGCAGGTTGATCCCCAGCAGTTCCATCCTTGTCCATGCAAAGTGAAATTTCTCAGGTTCTCCCGGAAAACGTGACCCAAGGGTACAAAGGGGGGCCATCTCAGATCCATTTGCTGCAATTGTTCCAATCTATTCAGTCTCACACTCTGTCGATCCTTTTCTGTTTCTTGTCTCCCACAAAGCTCCTCCGAATGTTCTTCCGGCAACAAGACGAGATCCGCCGACTGAAAATTGAGCTTTCGCAGAAAGACATCAAAATCCGACAGCTACAGTTGGAATTGAAAAACTTGCGCAATAGCCCTCAAAACAATGGACTCTGAAGGGATTTTTTTTTCTAAAGAAACTCTTTGTTTATACCCACTCTTTAATTTTACTGTTTCAACTTAACATGTGATATGAGCCAGAGATCCTGTGCCAGCACACAGGTACACCTGCTAACTGGAAGCCTGTTCTTCTGTGGTCATTGCCTAGCACTAAAAAGTTATTTGTATGATTTAACCTGAGAACTACTGCATGAAAAGAACAAGGGACGTATATATTCCAAATTTCTCTTGAAGTAAGTAGAAGCGTACTGCTCTTTGTCATTCTTGCAAAATTACGGAATCATTTTTCATCTCTGATTATTCCAGGGATGAGAAAAGCAAAACACCGGAAGCCCAGACAAAAGCAACTGAATCCATTATTACTTACCTTTCTTCTCCCTAGATAAAGGGTGGCTGTCAATAAACAGCCAGTGTGCAATTGGAACGCAGACTCACTACCCTGAAAAGAAATCTGGAAGAAAAACAGCTTCCCTTCTCTTGGGAACCATCCAGGGGTGGGCCTTGTGACCTGAGCATTCCTTGAACCCTGCAGCCGGTTTGGGCATTGGTGTTATTGAACACTCTTCAGGGCTCACCCTGCCTGTCTGGCACCTGCTTTGCTTGGGCATCACTCTTGGGCTGGTAGCTACAATTTATTCTGTTGAAATATACCCAATGGGCACTGGGTAATGAATACATGCAGGTTGCGTCTCTAATTGGTCTCTTCAAGATTGGTTGTGAATGTACCCATGTACACACAGACACACACATACATTCACACGCACACACAGCTACAAGAGTCCTGAAGATAAACTTGACAAAAGGAGACAGATGCTGTTAAGTGGCAAGTCGATGAAGCCTTTGAGGGAATACAATCCAAAATACAAATGCAACACAAACGGGCCTCCCAGATAATTCTCTTGATCAAGAGAGTCCAAATGAAAGACCCAACAGGGGTTTTTCAAGTGGGGAGCAGTTAATCCAGCAAAAATGAAGCATTTTTAATGAACTACCCATTAGCAGCTTATGAGTTAGGGGTATATTTTATTCATTTTGGTAGAAGCAGTGGACAGTACAGACCTGTATTTGTAGCTGCATATATATTTGCGAGTAAGGCACAATCCTGAAGAGTGCCAGTCCTACACAGTGTTAAACTTGACTCTCCCGTCCTGACAGCTTTCAAACAGATTCATAGCTCAGGTTCTTCAGCAGCTAATGGAGTAGTTGGCAAACGGCCAATTTGTGGCAGGAAAAGGGGATGGCAATCATTATTGAAGCATATCCAGAAAGATGGATCGCCATTGCCCCCCCCCTGCCCAAGTGCAGACCTGCTGATTGAGTGAATGATCGAATTATAAGGTGTGATGCCCTGATAGCTTTCATGGCACTTACAAAACTGCAGGCCCATTCTAATTATTTAGCCTAAAAAAAAACCCCGATTCCCATCTTTTTTAGGACAGGGAGTTGGCAAGCTGCTGTACCTGCACAACAAAGTGTCAACCTTTAGCATCAGCCAGGGGCACTCATGGAGGTTGGGGGGGGTGCGGATTTCAAAATCAATATAGTGGCCAGGATGCATTTGGAGGGTTTTGCATCGACTGCACTATCACAGCCATTTTGACTTCATTTCCAAGAAAGCCTCTGGAGCTGAACATTTTGCCTGCTGCCAAAGGCAGTCACTGAACACCTCCCCCCAAAAAAGTGGGGGACAAGAAATGTTCAACCCAAGGCACCAGGCTAGAAACCAGGTGCCTGAGTTCTAGTCTATCTTGGGCATGAGACAGCTGGGTGGCTTAGGGCCAGTCTCTCAGCTCAATCCACTTCATAGGGTTGTTATGGGGAAAGGAGGAGGGAGGAGTGTTAGGTACATTCACTGCTCTTCAGTTATTTATAAAAATAATCTCAGGATAAAATCTGAAAAACAGATATTAAAGAGTTCTAGTAGGCAACATCTTGCAGAAGGGCTGGAGAGGGTGGCAGGTAGGTAGGGCTCCTCCATCATAGCCATTTTGGGAGATCACCCACATTTTAGATTTCTGAATATGCCAGCTGCTGTTCCCACGATGGCTGAGCCCATTCTGTCTCTGCCTTCACGCCATGCATGCAACATAACAAATGCCTTTCTTGCTCACGGCTGGTTGGTTAGGATTTCTTGAGTCTCCCACTCTGGGAACTCTGTTAATCCCAAAGGAGTTGTTACCTTCAAGGCTGGCCCTACATATTTTGCTGCCCAAGATAAAAGAGACATTTTGTGTAGATGCTGGGCAACGTGGCAGCTCCACCTGATGGCACTGATTCTGGCTGCCTTATCTGGACTGCAAAAATGCAGATGCTGCAAGATGGCAGCCACTAGTTCAGGGTTTTGTATCCCTGAGCTGCCATCTAGTCTCTCCCAGAATTTTGCTGACCAGATCTGCTAGCCCTTCTTTGGGGCAAGAATAAGCTCTGTCCTCCCAAGGGTATTCTGCGTCACCTTGCTTTCTTAATCCGTTACTAGGACTGGGCACATACACTTTCCAGGAAAATGCTGTTGGCATGTAAATTTTGCAAGAGGGTCGGGCAGAAATGCCTGCCAAGCAAATAAGTACAGCACAGCTTTCAGCTTGGGAGTCACCCAGATATGTCGAGTACCCAGAATTTCCAGCCTGTATGGCTGGCCAATGCATCCTGAAGACATTCAGCTGGAGAATGGCTTAATATTTAATTCCCTACTTTGCTCTCCAAAATAGAAAAGAGGATGGCTGGCTGGCTTTGCAGAAAAGGAGTGTGACTGTAATACTTTTGCTGCCAGCCCTTCTAGCATGGCTCTTCTCTCCTTCCAGAGCCACGCCCTTTTCTCATAAATAAGAAAGTGGTAATTCTGCTTGTGGAATCCTGATCAAATTACAATGGCAACTGAGTTTCAACGCCCATTGAAGAAGTCAAGCGCCTGAAATGTTGTGTACAGTATTCTAGAATAGCCTTGTGTTCCTGAATGAGACTTTGTATTGGAGAGTTATTTACACACTACCTAGAGAAGCCTGCATTGGGACGCTAGCAATAGCATTGGGCCCACCTACCACACTTGCCTGCTGTCATCCATCCCACAAGAAGCAGAATGCAGCCAGGACACCTTCTGAAGGGGTTAGGAGAGGCGTTGTAAATGCAAGAGTTAAATCAAAATTCGGTACTTCTGGAAGCAGGAATACAGAATGTTACCCCTGGGCCAGCCAGCACCCTTAGCCGCATTAATGATTATCCTGGCTTCGATCCAGCTCTTGCTGGCTTGGAACTAGCTACGTGGTTTGTCGATTCAAGAGATTTAAAAGGATGCATTCAAAATACTGAAGCCATACTAGTTCTGCTTTCCCTCAACTATGGTTTGGGAATCATCCCATTCAGATGTTGTGGGGAAGGTTGTGACAAGCTTTTACTATAGAGAAGAGTGGATCTGGCAGGATCAGTTTTGTCCATAAAGGGCAGGAAAAAGCTGACCTTCGGGCTTCGCCCAGTTCAACTTCCCAGGGCTTCTGGTCCTGCAGTTTCACATTTCCCACACCAGTTTGATGTGGACAATCACTTTCCTTGAAAATTAGAGCCGGGTTGCCAGAGATTCCACTTTGTGCACCAAAGATTTCTTTGGGATCCATCTTTCACCACACCTTTAATTCACAAGGACAGCCAGGCAACTGGGCTCCTTTTTCTCTTTGCACCCCTGCCATCCATGTTCATGTTGTATTCTGTGCCTAACACTGATTTTTCACTGCGCCACTTCAGTGTTCCCATCCGCTTATTATTTATGCTGCCCTACAGTAGCGACAAAATAAAGCTATCCAAATAACAAACCAGTCCCTTGTGATGTCTCCTTGCCTTCTGGCTGGAATGAAGATGCCTTCGAAAGGGTGGCAGGGAGGTGGGCAGGCAAAGGGACTTGTGGTACCAAGTCTGAAATAAAGCCCAGGATTTTTTTAGAAAGCGTCTATCTACTGTCTTCATAACAGAGCTTGAAGGATAGTAAAAGCTGGGAACATTTACCCTCTTGAATTTTTCCCACCTACTTCGTGAGTAGGTAAGCCAAGATGGTTTCCTTGAGGGAAAGAAGACTCTGCGGAGGGAAGTTCCCAGCTAGAAGAGGATCTTCCCATAGATTCTAATGGAAATGGAAAACCAACGAGGCTACAGAGGTTGGAAAACCCTTCCTTATTAACCTGACATAAAAAACCAGATCTACCAGATACCTCATAAGAGGTATGCAAATCTGCTTTCTCCAGAGAACTCTGGAATGTTCCCATTTCTCCCCTAGAATGGCCAGGTCACTGTGGCCCACAGGAGAAAGAGAATATTGCAGAGTGTTCTGGAATGTTCTGTTCCTGGAAAAGTAACTTCTATATATCGTGGTTGCTCCCATTCTTCCAGGGGTCTAGCGGGCTCCTCTGGGAAGCCTGAAAATGAAACATTGGAGCCACTCAGCTAGGCCCCATCTTCTGTTACACTGAAGTATTTTGCTTTGGTGGACCGAGCCATTGTGATTAATCAATTTTCTTTCCTTTTTTTAAGTTTCTTAAAATAATTAGAAGTTTGTTCTTTAAAAAAAACTTTAAAATCAAACAGCAAATTCCCACGTGGCCCATTTACTGCAATAAGCCACAGGAAAAAAAATTGTATAAAAGATTTATTGAAATTCATAATTAACAAAGACATAAAACTCAAAAAAGTTTGGCTCTTTGGGGAGCAAGAGGGAAGGTCGCAATGGTTGTGCTTGTTTATATACAGATGAGAAACTGACTAGAAAATACAAGCCCACTTCTAATGCTCTATTTGAAGAGGGACATGAAATTAAATCTGTACATTCAACTAGGTACTTTGCAGTCAATTTACTGACTTTTTAAGAAAATACAACTTTTCTATCAGCAATCCATGCTCGTGTATGAAAAGAGACCCGACTGGCCTGGGCGTCCAGTACTGTCTCCTCTGGTAATTAAAAGCTTTGCAAAAATCTTCAGAGTACTGTAGACCACACGTGGAAACAGATTCTCATCACCTAATATCAAGGAGTTGTTAATATACTTTTATATATAGTATTTTACAGACCAAAATAGTACACACTTTAGTTAAAAGGGTTCAAACATTTTCTTTTTTTATTACAACTGTCAAATGCAATTCACCAGTTAACTCAGGAAATTAGGAACACTTTTTATATATATTTATAGATATTTCCATGACTGCCGTTTACAGAGAACTGCTCTAGACCCCCTCAATAGTCAGAATACGAACCAACCGGGAATGGGAGCTGAACAAGGATCCTGCTGTATTCTTGAGCAGTTCCCATCCCGAGAGAGCTTGCCCAGCCATGCTCTACAAGATTTTTTTAAAATAAAAATTTGCAAAGTCACCCCCACAAACCAAATAAAAAGGAGAGAGAGAGAGAGAGAGAGAGAGGAGAGAGAAATTACATAGTTGGTCACTATTTACAAACAGCCAAGTAAATGTTACCGATAGGAAGTGGAAGAAAAGGGGTTTCTGGGAACGGCAGCCATTCACAAAACAGGTAACAAGAAAACACTTGGTTATCAAGATGCTGCTGCTCCCCTGCGGTGGTGGCGGCTGGAATGCTCCCAAGGCCAATTTTGCTGCACCCAGAAGAGAAGAAAGAAATACTTACAATATCCTCATAAACTGGCAAAAAGGAAAAAAAAAGAAGAAGCCACTGAGTCTTCAGGCCCAAATTATTCCTCCGCCCTCCCTGTTCCAGCCATCAATTTGAATCG
Organism: Pseudoxyrhopus heterurus; assembly: GCA_032468235.1. NCBI lineage: Eukaryota > Metazoa > Chordata > Lepidosauria > Squamata > Pseudoxyrhopus > Pseudoxyrhopus heterurus. The sequence goes on along the minus strand of JANHJO010004557.1, from coordinate 19,742 downwards.
TTGTGGGAATCGTCTGGCTCGTATTTATTTCTAAAAAACTTTAAAAAAAAAAATCCAGGGTCCAGGATGAGCCACTCCAAGAGAAACAAACTGATCTTTTGCGTTGTTTGCTACTGCATAAACAGGAATAACAGATAAAATTATTTTTTCAGAAACAAAATGTATCAATCTTGCGTGGCAGTTTTTTTTTTTTTTTTTAAAATGTTATTTTAATTCCCTTGCCCATAAAATTAAGCATTTCCTTCTTGATCTCACAGCAACATTACATTCCAGGGAGGGGGTGAGAAGGGGTGAAAATACAGGGTATAAACAGTCAAATCACAATAGGAAACTTATTTCCCCCCAGAACAGATTACGTTGCATTTAATCTTCTTCTTCGCCTTCATCATCGGCCTCTCGTTTTCTCTTCTCGCCCCGGGCTTCTTCTGTCAAAGCAAAGGGTTGCAAGGTCAGAACGAGGGACATCTCTCTGCCCCACAAACTACACCCCCCGCCCCCCCAAAGAGACGGAGGGCTTCTGGGATCGGGGCAAAGTATTGCTGCAAAGCAACCCACTTAGGTTTAAGCCCGATTTCCAGCTCAGCAAAGGCCAGGGCAGCTATGGGGAAAAGCAGCTTCCACCGCCAGCCCCACTTCCAGGGGGAGCAAAGTTCCACTCTGCAACCTTTATGGTATAGGCTGCACCCAGCTGCTGAAACTGGTTAGCTAAGCACTGTTAAAAGCCCTGCACCATTTTTGCATATAAAATCTGTGCAAAGAGGAGGAATAAAATAAAAATATTAACCCAGGACTCTTTAATGCCCTTAGGGGCTACTTTTCATGCTTTTAATTTTAAATTAGCTGGTTGGTATCTGTTTAATTACAACTACATATTGAAGAGTTGCAGGCCACTCTAGAAGCCCTCTAGTCAATAAATAAACTAACTTTGCCCTGAAGAAATTCCCAATTGCACCAAAAAGAAGCTACAAGCCTCGCGTTCCTCCTTCATATTTCATTTTTCCTCTGAAGAGCTCAAGACAGGCTCACTGGAAGCATCTCCTAATTTCCCCCCAAAGAGCTTTCTTCTGAGGGAGTGGTTGGCTGATGGGGAGAGGCAAGCCTAGGGTCACCCAGAAAGCTCTCTGGCTGCGGGATGACTTGAACCTGGCTTCCAGGCCAAGAGCTTAATCCCATTGCAGCATATCAGTCAATCTCTCAGATCTGGGCTACTGTCCCAATATTTTAGCCTTTAAAAGAGGGCAGAGGTTTTCTCAAGATTTGCTTTGCACATACCAACTTCTTCTTCCTCTTCTTCGTCATCTACTTCACCATCATTATAACCCTCTTCATCCTCCTGCCAGAGAGAAAAGGCAAAAGTCTTTTATTGCAACTAGAACTTGTCTAAATTGGAAGAAGAATTTCCAGAACCATATTCAATATGAGGCAATTATCTGCTCTGGCTGATCACAGACCCCCACCACCCTTCATCCAAGATGCCTGCAGCTGGTCTGATTCTCTCCTCCAAGTACTACAGTCTTACCTCCTCTTCTCCACTCACGTCTTCCTCTTCTCCACTCACATCCTCCTCTTCCTCTAATTCGTAATCTCCTAACTGAGCCTCTTCATCGTAGTCCTCTTCTATAAAAACAAAACCGAAAAATCAAGCCACTTTATCACCTTGTCCAATGAGAGAAGTCAATTCTATTTTCTTCTGGTCCCCCTCCTAACTCTTTGCTTCATCTGTCCCAGGCCATAAAGGCAAGAGCAACATTACAGCCAAGACTGGATGGAGTCCTGAACTTTTGCAGGAGGAATGAGACTGGGGGGGGGGGGGGAAGAGCATGCCACTGAGCATATACCGAAATATACAGATTCCCACTCACCCTCCTTCAGCTATCTGAAAGTTGGGGCTATCAACTGTCTGCATTCTGCATCTCAGAGATTGTGAGTCCATACTAGGGACAGAAACACTGGGCAAGCTATTTTAGGCTCAGAAAGGAGACAGGTCCCAAAGGCAGAAGATAGGCATTGATGAAACAAAAGAACAAAATAAAGAGCTTGTCTTCAGCAATGAGCAAAGCTGCTTCCAGGAAACCCAACAGGAAGACCAAGAACATTAAGCAACCTATCACATAGTTCTCCCACTTCTCTCACCTCATGCAAATTGAAGGAGAAGTGCTCCAAACCAGCTAAATCTATTTAAAACAGCAAAACCACCCGATGTTTTTATGAAGTGGAACATAACAAGAAAAAAGAAATGCAGGTCAGTTCCAAATATTTTTGAAATTTAGTTTAATCAATGCTTACGTTCCTATCATCCGTATATGTTTCATTTGTCAACTTTATTTCTAGTATCTAGTTATTTCAGACAATAGACTTGCAAGGGATCTGTCTCTCCAGGAACTTTAACTGCAGGATGAGGACAGGATTCCTCACCATCCCCAGGACAATAGTTCCTTACTTGCATGTGGCACACTCTGCACTGTGTGACAGGGCATGCCACGAAAGCCATGCATTTAAGGGAACCATGGTACTAAAAAGACCATGGATATAAGACGCCCCCTCTGGATTGGATCCAAAGGAGTCCATCTACTTGAGAGTCACTGATTTTCAAGCCAGCAGTCATGCCTAAAACTTGTTGGAAATTCAGAATCAGGGCGCAGGTTGCAGGAAGTTGTTCCTGGCCTCTGCTGTCCTTTCTAAACAAAGGTCCCACTAAGCCATTGTATGTATCAGGCCACTGAGTACTGTCTCTTCCTCCTATTTATTGTAATCCTCTTGAAAGCAATCTGTAGGAGTGGCCATTATCATCATATCCAGTTCTGTTTCCAGTAATTTAAAGAGTAGTAAAATCAACCTTTAGATAGTACACCTCTGCTATTCAATGGTCTCTCATGTACCGTATATACTCGAGTATAAGCCAACCCGAGTATAAGCCGAGGTCTAATTTTACCC
>JANHJO010004557.1:2180-16708 GCA_032468235.1 Pseudoxyrhopus heterurus | reverse complement strand
AAATTGATGCCTGCGCAGGCGCACTGCACAGGCATCAATTTAGGCTTGAAAACAGGTCGATTTGGGCCCGAAAATCAGCCCGTTGTCAAGCCTAAATTGATGCCTGCGCAGGCACACGGCATAGGCATCAATTTAGGCTTGAAACAGGCCAATTTGGGCCAAAAAAATCGGCCCATTATCAAGCCTAAATAAATTGATGAGGACGCAGCGCGCGCTGCTTCCCTATCAATTTAGGCTTGAAAACGGGCCGATTTGGGCGTGAAAATCGGCCCATTTTCGGGCTTAAATCGGCCCATTTTCAAGCCTAAATTGAAGGGGAGGCTTATACTCAAATATATATGGTATTTACCCCACCATTCCAGTGCAAGATGCCAATGTTCATCAATATTTGGTGCTAATGAGAAGTACAGGGCCCTGGAATTTACGGATTTTTCAGGATTCACTCCGTCTCCTGCTTCCAGGGCAAACTGGAATGCTACAAATTGATTCAGATAACTCTGTGGAGGGTTTTACTACATCAAATAAGGCAAAGATATGGAGTTTTGTTCCTGGGAGTCAACCTCAAGCTAGGGATCAAGCTCACACACCATCCTCCTCTTCCTCATCATCATCCAGGCCTTCCACGTAGCCTTCTGCATCCGAATCGGGAGCCTCTTTTTCATTTCGATCGTAGCCATCCAGATATGTGAGTTGAGGGAGAAGTTTGAAGACATTGTCTCTGTAGTCATTCAAGTTAGTGACCTCACAATTGAAAAGATCTAAACTCTTCAGGTTTTCTAACTTCTCCTGAAAGAAAAAGGAAGGGGTTCAATGCCAACCCTCAGCCCAACACCATTGTGTCAGAATTATAACAAAACAAATGCTCCAAATGTATAATCAAAAGGCTTCTTGACTAGAAAGCATTCTATCCTCTCAATTTGGCGAGGATCAGAATTGGCCTACAAGTGGTTTGGAAGTGGCCACATTCAGGTGGGCTGGATTTAAGCTTCATCTGGAGCCACAGATCACTGGGGGTCTGCAAGACACCTGTCCAAACCCCAATGGGAACAAACCCTGACTGCATATTCTCAAGGTGTGCCAGGAATTTTAAAGCCCATGAAGGAAGCCATCTTCCTATTTGTTTCCCGCCTACACACAACATCCCTTTAGGCAACCACCAGAGGGAGATGAAGAATCCTACAACCAATTCTGCAGGTGATCCCTCACCAAGCCACAAATATAGCCATATTTTATGGTGTTCGAACAAGAACAGGAACAGGAGACGAGATTCAAGGCTACCTTCAGCCAAAGAAGCTCACAGGATGACTGGGCAAGTTTCACTTTGTTACCCCAACCTTGTGGAAGAATAGGCTTCAGGTGCTTAAATATCAGTGTATATTAACTAAAAATATCAAATACCTAAGACTCTTCTTATCTGTTCGTGTCAGCACTGAAATGGCTTGTTAGATTTAAAAAAAAAGGATGTGTAGTCCCATTTGATGGGGGAGAGGCTGCCAAAGACACTGCACAGCACTATATATACTTTTATTTTTCATCCTTATAGACTCTTTTTCCTTCTGTACTTTCCATTTTAAAATGTGTTGACTTTCTCAGCAGAAAGCCAGCACAGAAAAAGTGCGATGGAAGCTGGAGGCCAGAAGCAGATCCAAAAATATTGCCAGTCGCAATGTTACTCAGTGAAAGTTCAGGGCAGCCATTCACAGGCACTGAAAACAGGGAACAGAGGACAATCGTTGTAGCCCAGTTCGGGGAACAGCTGTTCTATATCTCCTATCCTGAGCTGCTACCTAACTTGAGGCGCCCTGTGCTTCTATGGCCCTCCTTTATTTTCTAGCTTGTCCAAATATTGTTTCTATGGATCTGTTTAGAAAGGTGAAGTGTCAAGGAAATTGCCGAGATCATGAGGCTGTTTTAAGTTTAGAAAAAGGGAGGAAAGGGGGAAATTATTGCCTGGCAAACTGAAAGGAATATGGAAAAGCACAAAAGTTTTAAAATGCAACACTACCAGTATGAAGTCTAGGCAATCAAGGAGGACCAAAGGAAACAGGGAGCCATATCCTGAGTTAATTTGGAAATGATGACTCCTAATCCACTGAAAGCTACAGAAATTTGTCCTTTTCGTCTGGCAAGGAAGGGCCATAAAAATGCAAGATTGGCTGAAATTGCCTTTCAAATGCTTGACTTTACACTACATGTCATTTGTCCATTTCATCATTTGGCTTACAGGGTTTTTTTTTTCACTGCTCAGGAATAAGGTTGGCCCCCAGAGTCATAACGAAAGGCAGTCAAGAGTGGCCCACAGTGCAAGACGTGGGTAAGAGAACCCAATTCCTTGCTCACCTGGGCCCTGTGACAGACCAGATGGTGCTGACCAGAGAAGCAGAAAAGGAACAGGGAGGCCAGAGAGGCTGCAGGGTGAATATGCAACTACAGCAGGGGCGTCAAACTCGATTTCACTGAGGGCCGCATCAGGGTTTTTTGACTTGGGGGACATGGCAAGCTCGACATCACTTGTGTCGGGGGACGCCTGTAGTGGCCCAAGCACTCTGCCAATGAAAATGGGACTTGGGAGGCTGTGATGGCCTCCTGCAACCCTCCGCCAGTGAAAATGGAGCTCAGGAGTGTCATGCACAGCCTCCCAAGCTCTTTTTTCACTGGCAGAGGCACCGTCGGCCTGTCCTTCGCTATTTCCAGGGCGGCCCCGCAGGCCAGATCTAAGCACCCTGTGGGCTTCATCCAGCCCCCGGGCCTTGAGTTTGACACCCCTGAATTACAGGAACAACCCCAGGAGTATTGAGAACTGATCAGCAAGGCTTCTCTAAAAACTGTACGTGGACTCACCAGAGGTTCTATTGTACTAAGATCCTTTATTTTGTTGCCACTTAAGTTTAGATGTGTGAGGTTCGGACATTTTTCTGCCAATACTTCCAGTCCCCCCGAGATTCTGTTGTCACTTAACTCGAGCTGAGGAGATAAATATTGAGACAATTAAAAAAACCACACAACTATTAATTTCTTAGGATGATATAGCACTTGCTCCCCCAATATCTGTAGTAAAGTCTTATCTGCGCACATATGTCACCTCACAGAGGACACATCCCTTTCCTGAGGCGCCAACAATCTGAAATTCCACCCTGATACCCCCCAAAAGAATGAGTAAAGGTATATGGCATTGTTCCAGACACAGTGGGTTTAGGAGAGATTTGGAAGGAAATTAAAGCAGCAGCATCACAAAGATGCTTGGAGAAAGTGAGGAACTGGAGAAGTAAAAGAGAATGAAAGAGGAGAGGGAGCCTGGAGAGGAGAGCTGGTGAAAGGTTTTGGAGTGGAAGTCACAGAGCTTGCCTGAATCCAAAAATAGATTGGGAGCCAATAGTGAGACTGGAGGGATGGCACTGGTGGCCATCAAAACAGTTGTACAAAGGAAAACCAAGACACGCGGTAAATATAGCACATCTGGAAGTGAAGATAAAGCTTAGCAGGCAACATCTGCAGAGGGAAGGTGGGCTGTGAGATGATCGCTCATTCATTCATTCATTCATTCATTCATTCATTCATTCATAATAGGAAAGCCACAAAAATAATGATGGAGTGGAAAGAAGGCAGAATGGGGAAAGAGAGATTATGCAGGCAACGGGATAGTATTTCTGAAAGAAGCACGGAGAGTCAAATGCAGAGCAGAGAGACGCCAACCAAGAGAACAGCTGAACTAACACCTCCAGTGAGATGGACAAAAGGCTGCTAGCGGAAGGGCAATGAAGTCAAAATGTAAAGGCTAGCAGAGCCAAAGGTTTCAACAATGAAGAGGAAACAAATTTTGAACAGAGTGAGAAAAGAGAAGCAAAAAGGGCAGGTCTTAGCTGGGCATCAGCAGCAGCAGAGAAGAGCCAGGATGATTCCAAAGGCAAAGGAGTTTTTGACCTGGCCAACAAAATGCAACCAAGGGAGAAAAGAAGGGGGGCTGATGGGGGGCAGGGGCAGTCAGTGTTTCTGCCACCCTGTAAAAGCAGGAGCCTGCATGACCTGAGCCAACTAGCAGATGAGACCAAATTGTCAGCCAGGTGGGCAGATGGGCATGTATAAAATGAGGGTGTCATGAGGGCTGCAGAGTTATAATAAACAAAAGCAAGAAATATTAAGAAATCCCTGCACTTTACAATTAGATGTACCATGTTTATTAGAAAGATCCAAAGTGTTGCTTTACTGTGTAGTCACACAGAAACCTCCATCCAACACTGAGTTCAAGGGTCTTTTCTATAACTAATTATTGGGCAAATCATCTTTTTGTTCATGAAATAGGACAACCACCTACCTTCTTAAGTTTGTTTAACTTTGGTAAGTTTACAACTGAGGTGAGGCCTACATTGATTGTACTTAATAGTTCCAGCTCTTCAAATTTATCTGTGAGGCCTTCAATTTTCCCTTCATTTGACCTGCAGTTGTCAAGAACAAGTTCTTTTACCTGAATACAAAAAATAAAAAAAATAAGATTTAGTTATGTCATTTTTCAGGTTCAGTCACCCTTAGTTATCACTATCAGATGAAGAAATGGCACCAGACCCGAAAGAATTGGACTTTTCAATAAATAATTAGCATATAACATTATTATCAGCATAACAACATTCTTCCCGCACCCCCACAGTGAGGCAGGCCCCCAATCTCCTGGCCTTTCAAAGATACTCATAGAGCTGGCCCTGTCACCTAGCTTGGAGCTCACAAAGGCGCTCACAGCTGTCTGGCTGGCTAGTATCCTCCCCCTATCTTTTAATGTTGAATTGTAACAATCTAGCTTCTTTTTTAAATTTTATATTCAGTTTTTATGTGTTTAACATTTTATCTGCACATTGCCTAGAGTTCCTCTGTGAGGGAGATGGGGGGTTTCTAAATGGATAAAGAAATAGGCATTTAACATATCAGAGTAATTTATGTAGTGTTCATAAGATTCTAGAGAGGTCTTGACTCTCTGATCTATTCCAGGCTGATCTATTCCAAGCTTGCTTCAAGCCAAATCCACCTACAGTGTTTTGGAGTAAAACCCACTAAATTTAAGAGGACTAAATTTCAAAATGACCAAAGAATTGCATGAACATTTCAGGCTAGAGCAATGTCACTATGTGGAAGGTGGAAACTCATATTTATTTCACTTCAACAAAATTCTGGCCATTGAACTATGACAAATGCTCCACTGTGTATTTATGGCATGAAAAAAGCAGACAGGTCTAAACTGACATACCAACGAGTGTAACTGGATGCAATACAGGTAATCCTCGACTTACAACTGTTTATTTAGTGATTGTTTGAAGTTACAATGGCACTGAAAAAAGTGACTTATGATCAGTTTTCACTTATGTCCATTTGTAACATCAACATGGCCACGTGACCAACATTTCCGTGCTTGGCAACTGGCATGTCTTTATGACGGTTGCCCTGTGCCAGGGTCATGTGATCACCACTTGCAACCTTCCCAGCTGGCTTCCAACAAAGTCAATGGAAAAAGCAAGTTTAATGACCACTTAACATCTGTGCAAAAAAGGTCATAAATGGGGCAAAACTCACTTAACAACTGCCTTGCTTAGCAACAGAAATTTTGGGCTCGTAAATTTTGGGCTGTCCTGACCTGGACTACCTTTGCTAGATTAAAAAATGTATGCTTTTAGGCCAGGTACGCCATCTGAGTGAGAGTTTCCAAAGTCAACTATTATGACAATAAAATCAAGTAATTCTCCCATGGTTGCTGTATCTTGTACTCCTGGAAGAAAGGCAGATAACGAATACGATAAACCCTCTTCCTCCCTTGGCTAAATTGCTGATACTGTTAATGCTGTAACTCCAAACAAACACACTCCGATTAATGGAAAGGAATTCCAAATGAATTTGAAAAGGACAGCTGTCCAATCACTTGGAAAGAAAACTTTGCTGCAGTTTCAACTAATCCAGGTTCAGAGTACAACTGAACAAAACCATTAGCTAGCTGGACTATTTCACAGTCCCTGTGTTGGCTGACAGTTGCTCATTTTGTTTTTTTTTCTCCAAAATACAGACCTTCACAACTTGCCATAATGCCAAATCCTGGAATTGTGTTCCTTTGATGAACTCAAAACTAATTTCACAAATTGGATTCTCCGGAACTTTAGTTTTAACAGAATAGAGTTGGAAGTATTCTAGTCCAACCCCCTGCACAAGCAGGAGACCCTATATCATTCCAGACAAGTGTCTGTCCAGTCTCTTCTTAAAAGCCTTCACTGATGGGGCACCCACAGCTTCTGAAGGCAAACCATTCCACTTGTTCTCAGTTAGGAAGTTTCTCCTTAATTCTAGGCTTCTTCTCTCCTTGATTAGTTTCCATCCATTGTTTCTTGTCTTGCCTTGTGGTGCTTTGGAGAATAGGTTGATGCCCCCTCTTCTTTGTGGCAGCTCCTCAAATATTGGAACCCTGCTATCCTGTCGCCCCTAGTCCTTCTTCCCACTAGACTAGCCATGCCCAGTTCCTGCAACCGTTCATCGGATGTTTTAGTCTCCAGTCCTCTTATCATCTTGGTTGCTCTTCCCTGCACTCTTTCTAGAATCTCAACATCTATCGTGGGGAGCAAAACTGGATGCAGTACGGCCTTACCAAGGCTTTATATAGCGGTATTAATACCTTACCTGATCATGATACTGTCCCTCTGTTAATGGAACCTAGGATTGCATTGGCTTTTTGGTTGCTTTCTCACTGAAATCTGCCATTCCATATGTCAGATCACTCCTCACCTTTCATCTTCTGCATTTTGGAGTTATCAAATACGAACACTAACAGACAGAACACTTGCGTGTTTTCAGGAATTTGAAATGCTTGGGCTTCATTCTCCTTACATGCATCTCCCTCTGTAAAGTTCTTATTGAATTAGATAGTACATAAGTGGAAGACAGTGATATTAAAAATGGGGAAAACAAACAAATAGCAGTAATTAACGCTATGTTTGCAGGAGTATGATTCTCCCTCTTCCCTTCTCATGAAAATCATGTGGCTGCAGAGGCTCACCTGAGGGAGGGCCTGTGTGCTGTCTCAGCATAAGAAATTTAGACAAATAGTAATCATCATTTTCTTCTTTTAATGACTTTATAATGCCTTGTGGGGAGTTTAGGCAACTGAATGGAGCTGAGTGTTTACTGGCCAGATGCCCTTCCTGTCAGCAATGCGGAGGTTTTTTTTCAGCAGATATATTTTCATTGTGCCCAGAGAGAGAAATATCTACCTCTACCTAGCATCGAACTCACAGCCTCCTAGAGGCTTCACCTCTAGGCCACTGCATCACTCATTTAGATAAATAGTAATGGGAGGGGGGAACCAAACTCCCTTTAAGGCACCAAAGTGCATAGGATGGGCGTAATCTTATGTGGAGAAGCTATCCACCTCTAAATTGTTAATAGGCAGGTAGTTAGTCCTCAAATTATAACCATGATGGAGTCTGCCTATTATGGTGGTAAGCCGTAACAGATGTACAGTGGGTTGGTCATGTGAGTGACTCAATTTCACTTTTGGAATGCAAGACGCTTGAAAAGGTACGAAGTCACAGTATGGCCCTTTTTTGATTTTGCCATCAAGAGGAACAGAGAACAGCTGGGAAGCCACCAACTCTTTGACTAGGACATTAAGATTGTCTTTATTCTATCCTTCCGTCTACAGTTGACTTGCTCATCAATTTCAATTTAATGGTCCCTCCTTTCTATTAATTAAATTGAACTGTTTAATTGAACTAATGAATTAACATGAACTAAAAGATGTTTGTATTCTTTTAAATGATTTTTAAATGCTATAGGTTTGATTATATGATTATTATTAGGATGAGATTGGAAATGATATATGAAACAAGTAAAAGGTATTATGAAATATGTGAATGTAAATTTTTGATATGTATAACTATATACCCGGATGACACACTGTAATGTGAGAGAGAATGGTTTATAAATAAAAATTAAAAAAATATTGTCTTTATTCTACCCTTCCGTCTACAGTTGACTTGCTCATCTATTTCAACTTAATGGCCCCTCCTTTCTATTAATTAAACTGAACTGTTTAATTGAACTACTTGAATTGAATTAATATGAACTGAAAGATGTTCGTATTCTTTGTTTCCAGAGCATGCAGTTTTCATGTTGCTTTGAAATTTTGCTTTCTTGAATTGTTCATTTTGTTACTAGATTTAAACACCATGCGAACAACATGGTAATTACTCAATCTTATTAGAGGTAACCAGTTTGGTCTAGTGACTAAGGCAACCAAGCTAGGAAGTAGGAGACCGTGAGTTCTAGTCCTGCCTTAGCCATGAAATCCAAGAGGGTGTCCTTGGGCCAGTCCTTTTTCAGCCCAACCCACATCACAGGTTTGTTCTGTGGGAAAAACAGGAGGAGGAAGGAATATTATGTGTGTTCACTACCTTGAGTTATTTGTAAAAAGTAATAAAGGCAAGATATACATACAATGAAATAAATAAACAAATGTCAATCCAGTTGTAGAGTTGACAATTTGTTCAGATTGCAATATTTACTTATTAATAAGACAAAGATAAAATCCTTTCAAATTCTTATTGGTCCACTTTGCCTGATTGATTTCAATATCCATATGTCTTTGCAGAATTGCAAAAACAAGGAGAGAAAGGAGATATTAGACTGAATTTGAAAATAACTCAAGAAGAGCATCTGCTGGGCCTTGGTCTAAATTGCTAGTAAAGTATGAGTCAGAAACCAAATGGGTCAAAAACTATATGATTAAATTGATGCAAAACTTGCATCAGTAATAGAAAGACAAGAACAATTTCAATGGAAGAACATTAAATTTACTCCAAACGTTATACTCAAAATAACTGCTTTACAATATTTTATTGTTGGTATTTTACCTTAATTACTAAAATGGACAATTCATTTTTTAGAAATTGCTGAAAATGCATGTTGGACCTTTTTTTTCACATTTCGTGATTACATGAAGTCTTAGTACTGCTTTATACTGCACTGGTAAGACCACACTTGGAATACTGCATCCAGTTTTGGTTATTCGTGATACAAATGAAGATGTTGAGGTCTTGGAAAAGTGCAGAGAAATGCAACAAATATGATAAGAGGTCTGGAGGCTAAACCATATGATGAATAACTGCAGGAACTAGGTCGGTCTAGTCTAACAAAGAGAAAGACTAGGGGTGAAATGATAGCTGCTTTCCGATATTTATGGGGCCGTCACAGAGTGGAGGGGGGTCAACCTATTCTCCAAAGCACCTAACGGCAGGACAAGAGGTAACAGACAGAAATAAGTCATGGAGAAATCCAACCTAGAACTAAGGAGAAATTTCCTGACAGTAAGAACAATTAATCAGTGGAACAGTTTGCTTCCAGAAGTTGTGATTGCTCCATCACTGGAAGTTTTTAAAAAGAGACTGGACAACCATTCGTCCGGAATGGTTTGGTAGGGTCTCCTGCTTGAGCAGGAGGTTGGACTAGAAGACCTCCAAAGTTCTTTCCAATTCTGATATTCTGAGAAATGATTTATGGAACAAATCTTAAAAGCTGAATTCCCATTTTAACATAAAATATTCCTGTTCAAAATATACTGAATTGCTTCTGTACATAATAACTGCTACAATTATACTACATGCTTCTTACTGGAAAATTGTCAGATCCCTTCAGTGGAAGCAGTGGCTAACCAAGTTGTGGGAATATGCTTTGAAGTCTGAAGTAGCTTTGTATCTTAAAAGCAAATTTCACATGCTTCAGCTTGAAATCATTCAGACTATAATCTAATACATGGATTGTTATCATATACAAAATTGAGTTTTATGCATACTGTAGAATCTAAATTCAATTTTAGCAATATAGACCAAACTCATATAGCATATACTTCCAATGAATAATTTATATTGTGTTCATCATGGTTCCTCTTATTCATTTTAGCTCAATAGTGATTTTTGTCCTTTAATGGGGTGTGATATTAAACTATTTAAAATGTAATTGATTATATTTTGGAAAGGTGTAACTTCCATGATGGCTGTAACCTCCATCCCTGGTTTATTTATCCCTGTTATATATTTCTATTTATGTCACATTGTTTTGTACATTTACATAATTCTTTATTGGCCAAATATGATTGGACACACAAGGATTTTGTCTTCGGTGCATAAGCTTTCAGCATATATATTTTCTTCAAAGTGTACAACAAAAAAAATAATCTTCTCTCCTTTTTAAATTACATAGCTTCCTTAGTAGTGTGTGGAAATGTAGAAATAATATGTTTTGGTTTCAGTAAAGTAGTTGACAAAATATTCCATGACATTATGATTAGCAAGCTAGTTAAATCTTCTCTGGATAAATTTAGCAGATGCATATCTGGCTTGAAATCTTATTTAATAAGTAGTCATGAATTCTCCCTCAGTCAATGAAACTGAAATGCCAAAGTCCAGCACAGAACTTTGTATTGGGTCCCACACTCTGTAACATTCCTAATCAAGATTTAGATGAAAAAGTGGAGGGAATGTTTATACAGATAGTCCTTGACTTAACGACAGTTTGTTTAGTGTCCGTTTAAAGTTACAACGGCATTGAAAAAAGTGACTGTTTTTCAGTTAAGACCTTTGAAGCAGTCCCATGATTATGTGATCAAAATTCAAATACTTGGCAACTGATTCATATTTATCACCACTACTATGTCCCAAGGTCATGTGATCCCTTTTTGTGACCTTCTGGCAAGCAAAGTCAATGGGGAAGCCAGATTCACTTAACAACCAGGTTACTACCTTATCGATTGCAGTGATTCACTTAACAACTGTGGCACGAAAAGTTGTAAAATGGAGCAAAAGTCACATAACAAATGTCTCACTTAACAACAGAAATTTTGGGCTCCGTTGTGGTCGTAACTTGAGGACTACCTGTATTTGCCAATTACAACAGAATCAGTGGGAAGGCAGAAAAAAAACCCCCCAGAGATTAGGCTGGAAAAAGATTTTGGAATAGTAGTTGCTTGGAGACTGATTTAAAGTCTGCAGTATGACATGGTTGTAAAAAAAGTCACGTGTAATTTTAACTAATGTTAATAAAAGCACCTGAATACTGAATCTCGTTTTGGGCACCATACTTAAAGAAGGGTGCGTGGAAACTAACAGAATCAAAGGGAGATTCTGAGGATGGAGAGATAAGAAATTAAATCATGTGAGGAAAAATTAATGCAACTGTTGGTAACAAGCTTTAAAAAGAGAAAACGAGGGAAAATATAATAGTACTCCCCAAATAATTCAATGGCTGTCACACAGAAAAATATGGTTTCTCTAAATTCTGGAGAAAAGAGCAAGGAATGGATGAAAGTTACAATATTGTAATTCCAACCAACTATTAGGAAAGAAAACTGCTAATAGTTAAGAGTCGGTTTGACAAGAGCCATCCCAATGAGATACTAGACACCAGATGTCAGACATTTTAATCTGGATTTCTACAATCAAGCCATAGCTTGAACTTGAAGGTCCTGTGCAATCAATCCAGTATCTGTCCGCCTGTAAGGGTAGGTGCTATACGGAAGAATGCAAATCAAGCTATTAATAATAACACTCTGATTCTACCAGCCCTTTTAAGAGCACCAATAGCACTTAAGACTTATATACTGCTTTACAGTGCTTTATTACAGCCCTCTCTAAGCCGTTTATAGAGTCAGCCTATTGCCCCCAACAATCTGGGTCCTCATTTTACCGACCTCGGAAGGACGGAAGGCTGAGTCAACCTTGAGCTGGTGAGATTCGAACTGCCAAATTACAGGCAGCCAGCAGTCAGCAGAAGTAGCCTGCAGTACTGTACTCTAACCACTGCGCCACCGTGGCTCATATAAAGCAGCATAAAAGGCACCATTTGCATTTAAACACCACTAGGTAGCCACTGGGGCATTATAACCATGGTAAGTGGCTGCACATTTGGTTTTCTCTGGGCTAAATCCCACTTGTTTTTTCAATATTGGATAGTCCATAAAACTGTTAACCAAAATCAAGATCTGGGAAGGGGGGAGCAACCTATGGCTTGCCTCTGCTTACAAAAGCCTGTTCCGCAACACTTGTAGGGTTTGTGGTTCTTCCTCCCTCTTCTGGTTCTGCTATTGCTGTTATTGCAATGCAATTACTAACACATCTGGGCGGCCGGAATTGCCACTCTGGCCAACTCAGTGAGGATTCTATGTAGCTGCAACAGTCTTGAAACACCACCACTCTGGCTCACAACGACTAGTGAGGCTGAGGATTCTATGACTGATCCCAGAAACACCTTTTCTATGACTTCTGTGAGTGGTTTTAAACATCTACCGGCCCTCACCGAACCCTGGGGTTGGAAGGGACTTGGAAGCCTCCACCAGACAGGAATGCTCAGACTGTCCTCAACAAATTGTTATCCAACCTTGCCTTAAAAGGTTCCAGAGATGGAGTCCCCAAGACTCCAAGAAGCTGTCTGCTCCACTGCTGAAGAGCCCTGAGTCAAGAAGTGTTAAGGGAGCTGGGGGGGGAGAGTTATTTGTTTTGCAGGTTCCGAGTGTGAAAAGCAGTATTAGATATTATTTACATGCACATCAACCAATACACCCCATGTGCAATTTTGTGGCCCCAACACTTGTCCATGCATGGATTAGAAATATTTGTAAAAAGTGTTAAACCATAATGAGACAAACATATTGTTTGTTTCTTGAACCCAAAAGAAAACACAACTTTCATTTTGAACCCCAAAGCATTAGTCTCTCATGGCTCATATTGACCAGTTTAGATGGATTTCATTGAGGGTCCAAAGGCTGCTACAGAAAAGAGTTCAGGTTGGCTTCGATTTTACTATTTTAAAATATTTGTGGTTTGCAGGAGACATTACATATTTGCAACAAGATCTAAATATTTTAAGATCTTATTGTAAAGTACTTTATTATAAGAACAAGATTGTAATTTTAATCTGGAGATTTTGGTTATGATTGTGTCTACTGCATCCTCTCATTTCTATTGCTTATGTCTTTATCATAGGTTGTGTAGCTGTTTATGGGTACCAACACCTTTAAGTATTCAACAATAGAAAACTAATTAAAATTTTATTTATTAGTTTATAATATAAAATACAAAAATACAAAAGAAAATAGGAGGGAAATAAGGAAGGGGAAAGTGTAGAGCAAAGGGAGAAAAAGTAAAAATCATTGACTTCCAACTCCCTTAATAAACTTAAGGAGACTAATTAATGTCCCAACTAATTAATGAAATATGAGTTGCTTTCTAAAACTTTGTAGGCAGGTTTATTGGTTTTGTCTATTTCTAATCAGTTACTCTTTTTATAGGAATTCCAATGTAGCAGAAAAACCTGCTCACTTCTTCTGTACTTGCAAACTGTTCAGAGTCTCTGCAATCTGAAAGCAAAGTGGATTGAAGCTACTCAAGATAAACACCCAGACTATATTAATTTCCCAAAACCAGTTAGCAATGAGTTCACTTTCATTTCACCTATGGTTGAATTTGGGTTTGAATCCATGTTACCAGGATGTGCTTTCAGAAACAAAATAACTTTTTTCTTATACACTAAACTCACCAACTTCAGAACTATAATTATTAAAAAGCCTATATGCAGGCGGGATGAAGTGACCCAAAAAAAAAGTAAGTTTAGAAGGCTACTACCCAATATAGAGAGAAAAGAAAAATATCATGTTGCACTAGAATCTGGAACACGCTGCAAACAGCAGTACCATACCAAGCAGCTACTTCTATATTGCTAGAAGTAGCCCCAAAGAGGTTTTTCTATTAAAGTGTGGTTAAACTACTGAAATGATGGGCTGAGATTAGGGAGTTCCAGGTTCAGGTCCATCTTCAGCCCCATGAAAGTTCAGTGGTCACTTTGGACCAGTGTCTCCTTCTCTTCTACCAACTTCATAGTTCTCTAAATTCATGGGAAGATAAATCTAGTAAAATAAAGTTTATGGACATATTTGAGAACTACATAGTTTGTAATTGTTACACAGCCATCTCTAAGGTGAGATGAGAGGGTGACATTTCATTACTATCTTACTGAGGTTCAAATGTGTTGCTACAGAAACACAATGGAAGGGCACATGGAATTCTAGAAAATATTCGCTATATCTCTCACCCCTAGATGAATGCAGAAGGCAGGGCCTCCTGATCCCATTGCATTTCGAAAGTGTTTAAGCATAATACCCTCTCATGCTCTGAATGAAATCACATTCTCACTAGATCAAGTGAGCTTGAATGACTTGGAATTTTGGTGCCTTAAGGGCCACCATATGTCCCTCCCTCCAGATCTGGAGCCCTTCCAGATCCCCTACCCATCAGAGAAAGGCAAGCGCTTAATAAAAGTAGGCTCTACTGGAGAAAGCCTTTTTAGATATTTGGAAAAAAAATAAAGCAGTTGAAGGCCACTTGCTGATTTTCAGTTTTATCTATAGTTAACTGGGTTTTCCCAGTTGCAATGTATGGTTGTGAAAGTTGGACCATAAGGAAGGCCGAGCGTCAAAGAATTGAGGCTTTTGAATTCTGGTGCTGGAGAAGACTCTT
>JANHJO010004556.1:8228-20067 GCA_032468235.1 Pseudoxyrhopus heterurus | reverse complement strand
GTCAGCAGCAGCGGCAATTTGAACAGCTGATGGAAGGTCTGGCTGGCGGAGGGCGTGGGTGGCAGACATTCGAATCTGAGGGATTCTGAGGGAAGAGAGCTGAGAAAAGGGCTGGCTGGTGCCGTGGGAGATTCAATTTGCCGCTGCTGCTGACAACCAGATCAAATTGGCTGCTGGACCTCGGGGGGAGCCCAGGTTCAATTTGCCGCTGCTGCTGACAACCAGCAGCACACAACACCCCAAACCACACTCCAATCATCATTCATTTCTTGCCAAACCCTGAGCAACGCCGGGTAATCAACTAGTATATATATAATCACATAATTCATAATGCCCCATCTCTCTCAGATACAAAACCCTATCTATTAATTTTTCATAGAGCTGTCTGAAGGGAGAGATCTTTCACAGAAGAGCTATGAGCTCCCTAGCTGAACACGCAAGAGTACAGGTAGTCCTTGTACAGTGATTTTGCCCCATTTTACGACTTTTCTTGCCACAGTTGTTAAGTGAATCACTGCAGTTGATAAGTTAGTAACCTGGTTGTTCATGAATCTGGCTTCCCCATTGACTTTGCTTGTCAAAAGGTTGCAAAAGATGATCACATGAGCTTGGGACACAGCAACAGTCATAAGTATGAACCAGTTGCCAAGCATCTGAATTTGATTACATGATCATGGGGATACTACAAAGGTTGTAACTGTGAAAAATGGTCATAAGTCACTTTTTTCAGTGGCATTGCAACTTTGAACAGTCACTAAATGAACCGTTGTAAGTTGAGGACTATCTGTATATCAGGATCTTTAGCCTGCATTCTTATTTGCCAGTGAGATTAATTTCACATACTCCACCCTTTTCTGTCCAAAACAGAGGGATTTATCAGTTATAGAGCTCTTTATAAGAAAAGACTATGGATAAACAAATGGTGCCAAATGTAATGTCCTTTTATTTGTCAATGTCTTACAATCTGTTATTGGTTATATGCTTTTATTGCTCTGCCATGCTCTGCTGCTTTTCTGCTTATTTTAATGTTGTGTTGTTATGTGTTACAGTCCTGAGACCTGAAGAATTGGGGGTGGAAAAATAGTTCATTTTATTTGGAAGGAGGTAGCTGAAAACCAATTGCATTTCTGGAAAACAAAGTCTATTTTTAGACCTGAAAATAAGTCTCTGTGATTGAGAATAATGCTCATAACATTCATGTACCAAGAGATTCCTGGTTTCTGTTCCATTCCTAGAACACCAAAACTACCATAAAGTTTCTTACAGAGTACAAAGTCATCTCACTGTGCCTTTCCTGTTTCAGCTCCAGCATATACCGACTTTACCCAGCCCAATCTCATCCATCCCTCCCAGCTCCTCCATTTGAAGTGGGGAGAAAAATGAGTAATTTCTACTAATCAGCAGCCATTCCAGTTAGGGCCATCAGCTGCCTTTTTGAACCATTAAAACATAATCACAGCTAGCAATTGTCCCTTTGTCAGAAGGCCTTCCTTCATGACACTAATAGCTATATTCACAGAAAACCTTTATCTTTCTGTGCAGAGAGTGGTAAGGAGGCAGAAAAAAATTATTGGAAGTTCACTTCGTTCTATCCAGGACACGACATATAATGGCGCTGGTTGACCAGAATCCACATTATTATCAGGGATGCTACAAATCCTCTCCATGACTGGTTTTCTTTGCTACCTTCTGGAAGGAGTCTTTGCAGTATCCAAAGAGAACAACTACATTCTCTAATAGCTTTATACAATATAATATTAACCTTGTTAACTCTCAAGACTCTTTTTTGCACTATGTATTCTAAATGGTCTATGATTAATATATCACCAACATTTTAGCGATTGTCTATCCACTGCAGAATGAAAGCCTCTTCCACATGTTTCCAACCAAAATGGTCCTGAGCTTTCTTTTGCCAATTGGGCCCGCAAAACCTGCTGATATCGTTGATCCATCTTGTTTTAGGTCTCTTTTATAGACGCTTTTTATCAAGTGTGATCCATTCTATGAATATTTTAGACATTTGTCTAGACTGTAACATACTTCATGCCACAGCAGATGGCAGCATCTAATTAATCTTAATTGATCTGTAAAAAAGCTAAGTGGGGTCAAGTCTGGTTAATACTTGGACTGGAGGCCAAAAGAAATCCCAGACTGGAGTAGGAAGCATGGAGAACTACATCAACATTACTGCCAAGTATCTGAGCTTTGAGAAGAGAGATGCATTACTGAATTTTTTACCTTGAGCATGTAATGTAAGCAGAAGACTGACTAGAAAAAGCACATCTTTGAGGTGGTAGGGGAACCTCAACAGAAAAATTAAATGGAAAGAGTCAAAGGGATGACTGAAATGACCTTGCTACAAATTATGACCAAAACGTGGTCAGGATGGCAAGCTTTTTGTTCATAGAGTCCTCAGAAAGCAAACCCAATTTGATGTCACCCAATTATATCAAATGCCAGCTCTTGTTACCCTATTTCCAATCTAAGCATATTTCCAAATTCTAAATATTTAAACAAAAGGAAATAATGATACCTACTGCTCTAGTAGATAAAAATGCATAGATAGTCTGAAGTATAGATCACAATGCCTAAGTATTGATAAGTGTTCCTAAGAAAACCTAGGACATGAATGAGAAGAATGTCATCATTGTCATCATCAGCAGCAGCAGCAGCAGCAGCATTTTAGCCATTGTCTATCCAGTGCAGAATGAAGGCCTTTTCCAATTAATACAGTCCGGTATTTCTTTTGCCAATTGTGCTTGCAATTCGTGCTGATGTCGTTGATCCTTCTTGTTCTAGGTCTCTCTCATGGACACTTTTTATGAAGTGGGATCCATTCTATGACTGCCTTGGTCCACCTGCCATCAGTTCTTCTTGCTATGTAACCGGTTCATTTCCATTTCAGTTCTTTTATTTTATTTTTATTTATTTATTTATTTTGTCAAAAACATATATAGTTATATAAAAGTGGAAAAACATAGAACATGAACAAGAATTATATATAAGTAATTAAGGGTAACAGTAGGACAGGGACGGTAGGCACGCAAGTTTTACTCTCTTGATGATATCGTATACTTTCATCTGCTTTCTAATCCATCTAAAGGTCTTTCTATCTTGTCTTGTAATGTTGATCATGTATCGTTCTGTGGCCGTTTGCGCCACTTGTAGCTTTTGTATCGATTGTGAGGTTAGTGCCCATGTTTCACCGGCATATGTTAGAGCAAGTAGCAACACTGATCGAAAACTTTTCACTTCAGGCTTAGAGGGAGGATTGTTCTTGAAAATTATGCTTAGTTTGCCGAATGCCTGACAACCACATTTAACGTGCCATTCAATTTCCTTTATTGTATCAATTTTCCACTGAGATCCGTTGGCCAAGGTATATGTAATGGTGTACTACGACTAGTTCTTCTCTAGGTATTAAAAAAATTCTTTCTTTGATGAATTTATTAAACATAACCTGGTTCTTTTTCAGGTTTACTGTATTTTTAAGCCAAATGGTTCTCCTGCTTTGTGCAGCTCTTGTATGTGTCTTTGTAGCTCTTCTGGGTCTTGTAAGAAAAGCTACAGAAAAGCTCTTCTCTTTGAGAAGAGAAGAATGTACTGAAGATGAAACTGTGTTCATATTAGCCAATGAAATCAAATAGTAAAACGATCTGCTTCTTAGACAAGAATCTGAAAAGCTAGAACTAGGAAGAATTCAGCAATTTAGGAGAAAGTCCCTCAAAGATCAAGGCATATTATCTCATGTTCTGAGTGGCCACTGTGCTCCTACCTTGTTGCTGTTAGTTGCGAAGTCATGTTCAACCCAACGCAACCCCATGGACAACATTCCTCCAAGCCTTCCTGTCCTCTACCATTCCCCAGAGTCCATTTAAGCTCATGCCAACTGCTTTAGTGACTCCATCCAGCCACCCCATTCTTTCCCGTCCCCTTCTTCTTTTGCCCTCAATCATTCCCAGCATTAGGCTCTTCTCCACTGAGTCCTTCCTTCTCGTGAGGTGGCCAAAATATTTGAGTTTCATGTTCAGGATATGACCTTCTAAAGAGCAGTCAGGATTGATCTTCTCTAAGACTGATCGCCTTGCGGTACAAGGAGGAGGAGTCATTCTCCAGCACCATTCTCAGGAGTCTTCTCCAGCACCATAGTTCAAAGGCCTCAATTCTTTGGCACTCAGCCTTCCTTATGGTCCAACTTTCACAGCCATACATTGCAACTACAGTACTGCACTCTAACCACTGCGTCACCGCAGCTCCTAAGTTGAGATTCAAATTACACCTCAAGTTTGTCAAAGACATTTAAAATGTTAAGCCATCTTCTCCAAATCCAGAATAGTTTGATTTCTGAAGAACTTCTGGGTCTATCAAGCTCGGGCTGTTTCAAGGGGAAAAAATGATGATCACATATTTATGGACAAATGTTTATGCTCAATATTTAAAATATTGACTTTGTGCTCCTTGCCCAATGTCACCATTTGAATCAGCTTTGGACCAAAGAGAGGCAAGATTTCAGAATATGGTTCTGTATGGTCTTGTCAGGTGCAAGGGACCAGAGCCACTCATAATTAATCTCAAGTGGAAGCTTTATTGTTAGTCACCCATGTTACAAGAATCTCACTGGACAGGCTACGTTTTCCTGGGAATGGTCAGATAAGGCTTCAAAGATTTTGAGGGATGTTAGGGTTTTGTTCCATTCTGCAGTGCAAGGACTCCAAGCTTGCCCCCTCTTAATACCTCCCCCAGTCTAGCTGAAGATTCAACCACAGGTCTACATTCAATTTATTATTTAAATGTTGAATGACAATGTCAAAAAATTAGATACATAATTCCTATCATTTGACATGAGACAGACAGACTATAAATAGAGAGATATTTAATTTTATTTAGTAACTTTTTCATGTTCTTATGTTTACTTGTTTTTCCTGGCTTTTTATTTATTTATTTATTTATTTATTTAATGGAATTTCTATACCGCCCTCTCCCGAGGGACTTTTTCCCCTCTTATTCTTCTCTAGATATTGTAGTATTATTTTTTTCCTTTTTTCTTCTTCTTAACTCTCTACTTTCTATATCTATTTATCTCTCTGCTGGGTTTCTTTTTTAAGCAATTGAGCTTTTATATAATTGTAATATGATTATATGGTGTTAATTTTATGCATAATAATATAGACTGCTAAGGATAAAAATGTTAATCGTACTATTTTTGAAGCTGTCTTCCCCCCTCCTCTCTCCCTTCCCTCACTTCCTCTCCTGTTTCACAAGGCATCTCCTCCACACACAAACATTTTTACATCAGTGGTCAGTTGTTGCTTTAGGTTTCTAAACTGAAGATAGGCTTGTAGTCATGGAGAATAAAGAGATATCAAGCCTAATATCAAGCCAGAGGAAACAAGGTATGACCTCATCAGTGTAAAATAGCTAATAGGAGCTGGGCCAGTCCTAATCCTTTGGAGTCATTGGCTACATTAGCAACAGAATAGTTGAGGATCAGATGAAGACGAAGTCTTGAGAACATAGCAAGAAAAGAAGTATTTGTACTGCAGAAGTGACTGATGAATGCCCTTAGTAATCACAAATAGCTTGTACTGTGACCCCCCCCCCCCCAGAAATATTGTTATTTAGTTAGTTAATTTACATTCTGATGTTCATACAGAAGTTCAAGCTGGGATACATAAAGGTATTATGAGACAGTCTGAGAGAGAGAGGGAGGTTAGCGTAAAGTCATGTAAGGAGCTTCTATGATTAACAATAGATCAAATCTTCTCAGTCTTAATAAAAATATAATATTTGTAGCTAAGCATTGACATGAGGGGTCCTCTGAGCTTGCTTGTTTTTTTGCAGATGTTTCATTATCCAAACTAGGTAACATCACTGATGTTACCCAGTCCTCAGTGCTAGTAATCAGTGACTAGCCCTGATAATGTTACCTAGTTTATGTAATGAAACGTCAGCAAGATAACAAGCAAGTTCAGAGAGCACCAAAGACCCCTCTTGTTGAACACATTAGCCACTATGTCATATTGTCTCGCATACCTATTCCATTCTAGAAGGGTCTCTCTTGAATGTGCAAGCAGGACTGAAGGGGAATTAGAGATATGATAAATAAATTATCTGAAATCTATACAACATATTAAAATATATTTCATAGCCCCATCATAAAGGAATGTCTGGTCTCATAAATGGAACTGCTCAGTCATTTAAACTCATATTTGCTTGGAAGCTACATCATAACAACCCAGCTGACATGTCAGAAGGCAGGGTGCCATGGTGACAGATGGCTAAGACTGTGAAAAGCCAAGAGACCATGAATGAACACCAGATGGATTTGCTGAGATCACGCATCTCAGTCAACACCACCCAAACAGCTGTCGGTCCTAAGGTTAAGCCCCTAATAGTTAAGAGGTTCCATTATCCATCTCACTGTTCTTATAACTTAGGCAATGAGTGGGTGGACTTCTTTCAGGAATCTGGTTCCTTGAAAATGAATAAAAAGACAACAAATTCTACCTCTGATATTGTTTTCATGGATTTTAAACAAAGTATGTAGCAGCCACTTGTGTAGTTTACTCACAGAAGATAAGGCCATTCAAAACTTTAGTTCAGGGGTCTGATTCAAGTCATTTGATCAATTGTCTGAATCAAATTTATGTATTGAATTAGCAAAGATCAGGATGCCCAGAAAAACTCCTCAGCCAGAAGAGGGGTTCTAAGAATTTGCTATGTCACAGAAAGTTGAAGATTGATACTGAAAATTTGTGTGTGTTTGTGTATTCTATATGTTATCATCTGCCAAGCTAATAGTATATTTTTGCCCTTAGAATCTCTTCACAATGATTTTTCCAGGCATTGAATCAAAACATCCATCTTCACTGTGACTCTAGATACCAGGATCAATATAGAGCCTTAAGTGTGCTGATTTTCTAATTTATGGGATCACTTTCTGCCTCTACCAATCTGTGGATGTTGACATTCTTGTCCATAAAGGTTTATTGAAGGTAACTGATGAGGAAGAGGAAAGAGGGGAACCAAGTAGTTCCAGACATAGATTAATCTCTAAGAGGGGTTGTGTGGGATGGAAACATCTCTACTGCATTTAAGGAAGTAATGATATGGCCATCTTGATAGAAGTCAAGATGGTTTTGCTAACAATCATCCAATACTCAATTTAGAATGACAAGGTTGACAGTGTTGCAAGATAAGATGAATCTGGATTGCAATCAGGATTGGATTGAATGCTAGAATTGTGTATGGCTTTTCCCTAACCTCAAGGGTGACTTTTATTGGGAAAGGAAATAGGTAGAGTTAGATCCCATGATCCCATGGTCATGTGAGAATACTCTACTAGTTTGAAGGTTGTAACCCTGTAGACTTCATAAATTTATACAAATCTCTAGTGAATCAAACGTGAACATACATTATTAAACATAAATAAGCTTTATAGTACTGTAAAACATAGCCACATGGAAAACAGAGGAGCAAAAACTTTCATTAACCTGGACACATTATCTGGTTTTATTACATATTGCTATAAGCCACAGAAAATGATTAGGGGGAGTGAGGCTATGCAGTATGCTATCCCCTCCTCCTCCTCCTCCTTGAAGTGAAATGTCTTCAAAGAAAAAAACAGAAAGTCAAGTTGTCTATTGAAAAAGAACTTTGGGACAACCATGACTTGGATGACTGAGAATCTTCATAGCAGTGAGATATAATTCCAGAATGGTGCTATGTTGCATTGGTTCTCCAAATAAAATTTAGGTCAAGAGTGTCCTTGAGATCTGCATCTAAGCAGTTTGGTTTTTATGCTGTGGGGTAACCAAAGGTTTGGTTTTCATGCTGTGGGGTAACCAAGTCATTGAAAGAACCACTCATTTCAGATAGATCTACCTGATGAATATGTTCTAATGAGGATGTCTTATTGATCATACTGTAAACCGCAGATACCCACCTTCCCATGTATGTGTCAGGATATTTTTTTATTCCACTGGAAATTGGATGGACTCTTACCGCAAAGGCTTTTGATTCTCAATAAGAATTAGCCAAGTTAAAAATAAAATACTGATTTTTTTTCTGCAGTTACTATTATTATGATTTTAAAGATAAAGAGTACCTTTATTCATTTGTATAATATAAAATGAATAAAGAAAACTATATTAGCAACAAATATTATAATATTATAACAATTTTTATTACTAGCACATCATTGTAGAGAGAGAGAGACACATTCCTAACTGATAATTTAGTATAATCATGCAAATTAAGAATACCCCAAAATCAGTGGATTTGTTTGTTTAATTCCAATTCCTTTCTTGAATTATGTTCTAATCATTGTGCAAATGCCCTCATAGGCATATAAAACTTGCAAAAGCAAAAAAAAAAAGCAAGTTGTTATCAAGAAAAAGTTGCTGCATCCTAATTCTTTCAACAAATTTAAAATTTTGGAACTTTTAAAATAAAAGGACATCAGTATGGATAGGATGGAGCAATTAAACCAACAGAACTAAAGAGGAATAAAACAGGGACATAAGTTCAATATTTGAAAGACATTGTTCTCTACATCTTGACTTCCATGAGTCTTAGGCATATTCATTCTTGTTTTGTGTTTTTGCCACAACTTTTCACATTCCCTGAACAATCCCCATTCAAGTTTTTTCCTATTTTTAGGATTCTCCAATGGATCAATTTTTTGTTCCTTTTTTTGCCTTGGAAGAAATTTAGCTGGCCTACAAATTTAATAAATAAATTTAATGTTAAGTAAATGAACTGAAGAACACTGGATGAATGATTTTTGAAGAACACGAAAGAATGAAGTTTCTGACAGAGATAAAAAAAAATGAAAGAATGAAAATATTGAGAAAAATAATGATGAATATAATTTCCCTAACAGACAGATGGAAGTTAAAGGAAAATGCATGGAAGATATGAAAAATTCTAACCATAAGGAAAGTCTCAAAGGTGCTTTTTCAAAAAGCAACTGGATGGCAACAGTCCTTGAGGACGTTTCACTTCTCAACCAAGAAGCTTCACCAGTTGTGACAATCACAACTGATGAAGCTTCTTGGATGAGAAGCAAAATGTCTTCTTCTCCTTCTTCAAGGAAAAATAGTCCAGATGCCTTTTATAAAAGCACCTTTGAGACAATTGTGACCTGGATGACTGAGAACGTCCATAGACATAAGGAAAGTCTTCTACCGTTGAAAGACATGAGGAGAAAAGGGCTATCAAAAGTGATCCTCACAACTGATGAAGTTCTTGGGTGAGAAGCAAAATGTTTTCATCTTTTTCCTCAACTCTTGTACCACTGAAAGACATGAGGAGAAAAGGGCTATCAAAAGTTCTGAAAAATGCAACTTTGCTTATAGAAAATGCTGAAACGAACACAATAGCTAAAAGCAATCAACTAATTTATAGTACAGAGCAATGATAACATCAGAGTTAGAATACAGTGCTGTAAAACAAAAGCAACAAAATCAATGTTCCAAAATGGAAGATTCAATTAGAGGAAAAAATCAATAAATTACAAGCTGATATCAGCAATGTGAAGAATTTGAAGGAAAGAAAATTAGGAAATAATAAGATCAAGGCAAACTTTGAGAAAAGATATAATCTCAGCACTAAGATAATTAAAAAGTCTCAACAAAAAAATTAAAAATGGCTATTTCAAAGAAAATTGAATGATGAAGGTAGAATAAATTAATTTTGACAAAATCAGCAGTTCTTCTATATAGCACTATTGGGAAATATTGTAACAGACATACATAAAGCATTAAAATGTTTGGGCAAAATCTTTAGAGCACAGAATCAGTTATCTGACTCAATAGGTCAAAATTCATTATGAAATTTAATATATCTATTTGGAAACTATAATTCAGCATCACATTTAAATCTAAAAAATTCTAAAACTTCCCATAGTGTTATCTTTATGTGTACAATTGACTTGAAGTCAAAAAAAGCCCTATAAAAGGTCATGACCAAATTATGTGAATCAGAGAACTGTCAAAATTTGTACATTGCCCACATGAAATATCTGATATATATTTTTTTTAAAAAAAATATTTCTTTCAACATTCCAATGAACCTAGCCTAAAATTTTCTAGTGAACTTAATACACTCCTAGATGATATGAAGTCTATTTTACATATCTTAAAAATTGCTTTGCAAAGGTTGATATATCTAATTCCTTATTTCACATAGCATTTATTTTACCCTTATCTTTTATATAAATAGACACATACATGCATATATAATGAGATCTTGTATAAAAATAGATAGTTGGTTTCATCTCAGGGACAATTTTTCTTGAGCAGTTTGGTGTAGAGGTGAAGGTTCATGCTAGAAACTGGAAGTCTGTGAGTTCTAGTCTCACTTTAGGCAGCTTGGACCAGTCATTTCCTCTTAGCCCTAGGAAGAAGACAATGGCAAACCACTTCTGAAAAACCTTGACAAGAAAACTGCAGGGACTTGTCTAGGCAGTGGCCAGGAGTCAACATTGATTTGAAGGCACAAACATACAAACAAAAAAACACCTTTTACAGTATTCCAGATAGAGTATTTTGAACTACCTGGGCCATAGTGTTTTATCAGTACATATTTTAATTGCATATACTGCCAAGCAGATGATTCAGATAAGTTACAGGCCCTCACATTTCTTAAAATGGCTGTTCTAAATTCAAGTTATTAATCTCCAATTCAAGTTATTAATCTCTTGTTTGGCCCATGACTTCCAATAAATTATCTTCCCCCTTATTTTCAATTTGGAATAATTTCAAGATATCAATTTCTTGTTTGATTCTGATTGAAGCTTAACCACTTGCCTATTGCTATTCAAATCTGTGTGAATATTTGCAGCTTAGTGCTAGTAATTTCAAATAATCACTTAAGGCAATAATAGATGTTGGAATTGCAATTGTTTTCTAATCAGGACAAGCCTAAACCTAATCAAATTTATTCTGAGTTAGAATATTCTGTTAAACGGTTGCAATGTTATTGCCATTTTTATGGGGGAATTCATGTGATCAATTTAATAATATGTGTATCTTACAACAAAAGACAATGTACAAAGTTTTATATGAACGTGGTATATTCATCAACAGTTTTTAAGAATAGGTGCCAGGAATGGTACTCATGGGAATTAGATTAAGCCGTATTTCTGATTCCTCTTAAGACTCTTAATTTATTGTAATTGTTATTTCTTACTTGTTTTTAGGTGCTTTACAAAAAGGAGCAGTGAGATGGTATGTGATAGATAGCCAGTTTGGTCTAGTGGTTAAGGCACCAGGCTAGAAAGCAGGAGACCATGAGTTCAAGTGCTATCTTAGCCATGAAAGCAGCTGGGTGCCTCAGGGCCCATCATCAGGAGATGGTGAGTTCAAATCCCACCACAGCCATGAAAGCTAACCATTTGACTTTGGGCCAGTTTCTTTCTCTCAGCCCAGCTCACCTCACTGTTGTTTTTGTGGGGAAAATAGGAGGAGGAGAAAGGGGTATTGGATATGTTTCCTGCCTAGAGTAATTTCTACAAATAACTGCATGATGGTGCAGTGGTTAGAATGTAGCACTGCAGGCTACTTCTGCTGAATGGTGGCTGCCAGAAGTTTGGCACTTTGAGTCTCATTGGCTCAAAGTCAACTCGGCCTTCCATCCTTCCAAGGTAGGTAAAATGAGGACCCAGATTGTTGGCGGAAATATGCTGACTCTGTAAACCTCTTAGAGAGAACTGTAAAGCACTGTGAAGTAGTATATAAGTACTATTCCTATTGCCCTTCCTTGCTTGCTTCCTCCCTTCCTTCCTTCCTTCCTTCCTTCCTTCCTTCCTTCCTTCCTTCCTTCCTTCCAGCGGTCC
>JANHJO010004554.1:79806-91533 GCA_032468235.1 Pseudoxyrhopus heterurus | reverse complement strand
TATGCTGACATTGTAAACCGCTTAGAGAGGGTTGCAAGCCCTGATAGGTGGTATATAAATACATTGCTATTGCTATTGCTATTACACAGCAGTTGTTAACTGAGCCTCTTTTTATCAATGATTTCCTGCCCAGAAACTAGTAAAAAAATGTAGAGAATTGTCATCACATGACTGAACGATGCTGCAAACGGCCATGAAAATTAATAAATGTGAGCTGGTTACAATCATGTGATTGCAGGCTATGTGTGCTGCCATTGGAATTTCAAAAATAGGTTGTAAGTAGCTGTTGTAATTTGAAATGGTTGCTAAGAGACTGGTCATTAATTGAGGACTATCTGTGGTTATCCTGGTAGCAAGTGGTTTGCCCTGTCTTCCTCTAGGATTGTTTTTTTATTCCCAGTGTATTCCATTGCCCTGATATCCCTGTAGATTTTCCATGAACCCTAACCCTTTCTATCTTTCTAAGCTTCTGAATTCAGATCAAGACAGACAGATCCAGCATTTTACTTGTTGACATAAAAAATAATAATAGAGAAAAGATGCACCTTGCAAGTCACTTAAATCAGTGACACTTGCATCCAATATGGCTTGGAAGATACTGTACATCCAGTGGAAAGCAATACTAACTTTATGGATCATTTTTAAAATGAGGTTTTCTTCACCCCAACATACATGAATTCATCTTCATTGTCAGACAACTGTACAGGTAATCCTCAATTTATGACCAAAATGGAGCCCAAAATTTCTACTGCAAAGCAAGGCAGCTGTTAAGTAAGTCTTGCACCATTTTACAACCATTTTCCCAGTTGGTAAGCGAAACACAACAGTTATTAAGTGAATATGGGATTGTTAAGTGAATCTAGGTTACCCCATTGTTTTAGCTTGTTGGATGCTGGCTGGTAAGGTTAAAAATAATGATCACATGACCCCCAGACATGCAACTGTCATAAATACATGGCAGTTGCCAAGTGTCAAAATTTTGATCAGGTGACCCTGGGGATGCTGCAATAATTGTAAGTATGAAAATGGTCGTAAGTCACTTTTTCAATGCCTCTGTAACTTTGAATGACCACTAAATAAATGATTGTAAATTGAGAACTACCTGTAGTATATTTCGAAGAGTAACAACAAAAGAACAATATACTAGCTCACACTCAGATATTTTAACTATGATTTGCTAAGTAAGCTATGTTTACATTGTTCATATCACATTCAACCCAAAACAAATATGCAAAATTGTAACTTAATGTAGTGAATGAACTCAATCTGTGGGCTTTTCCGTGCAAAATATTGAATGTGCTTACAGCCTATTCAGAAGTTCATTCAGTTTCAAGTGTTCAGTACAAGAAACATGTCAAATAGCAAGAGGATACTGCAGAATCATACACTTGGAAGGAATCTTATTTTTTTTTTAAAAAAATAAGTTTTATTAGTTTTCCACTTTAAAAAAGGAATCTTAAGAGATTTTAGTCCGACTCCTCTTTAGTGCAGAATTTCCAAACTTGGGAAACATTGTGATATGTGCACCTCAACTCCCTGAAATCCCCAGCAAATATGAGTAGAATTCTGAAAATTGGTCCACACAACTCAAAGTTGTCCAGATTGGGAAATGCTGCCCTAAGGCGCTTCTGACAGATAACCACTGAGTGCTTGTTTCAAGACATCCATGAAAGAAAACTTATAACTTCTTGTGTTAGCCCATTTCATTGTTGGAGAACTCAACAGTTTCAAAGCACTTCCTGATATCTACCCTGAACCCTACTCCCTTGGAGTTTTAACCTACAGATTCAGATTTCCTCTGGGAGGCAATAAAGTCCACCCCGCTCTTCTGTGTGATAGACCCCTTTAGATATTTGATCCTTATTATCATGTTTCCCTTCTTTGTTTTTTTTTCTTTTGCAAGCTAATTCCTTAATTCGTTTCCAGTCCCCTCACCCTCCTGATAGCCCTCCACTAAACTCATTCCAATTCCCGATTGCTTTTGAAATGTGGTCTCCAGAACTGTATATAGTGTTGCAAGCGGAAAATGATAAGGGCAGAAAGAGGGGGGGGGGAGGTGTGACTTTTCAAGATCCTCGTGGTCCTTTAGGCCAGGTCAAGTTGAAACAAGCGCCAGGAACGCTGGATAAAAACCAAGCCGAGCTCTACAATTCGTGTTAACGACTCGTTTTACGAATTCCTGGGAAGCGCATCAACGAATATGGCAGTCTTCTACCTCGGACAGAAGGGGCCCCGTCAAAGGAAGAAGCTCTGCCTCGGATCCGGCCTCCTGAGCTCCATCCTGCCCCGGCTGCGACGAGCTGTGCAGGCTGCCGACCGTCGGCAGACGAGACCCCGAAGGAGAGGCGGAAGTCGCCGGGTTGAAACTCAGAGCCAACGAGAGGGAAGGGAGCCAGGCGGTGCTTTGCCCTTGAGGTAATACGGCAGCCCCGGCGGGACGACGGTCCTCGGCCTTCTCCGTCGCCTTTCCGACCGGTGGAGGGAGCCCCTCGTCTTGTAGCTTTCCCGGGACACCTCCAAGAGCCACTGCCTCGAGCGCCCGACGAGGATTCCCGCTGGGGAATTCAGGGACCGGCGTCAACGGGCTCTCGGCCGGAGGGCCTGGTGCCGGGCCCTCAGCAGCAGCACCAGCAGCGTCGCTCCTGAAGCCCGGAGAAGACATCTTAGGAGGGAAGCGGTGGAGGGGAAGGCCCCATCTCGCGCCTCAGAAATCGAGGACTCGGGGAACACCGGAGCGGGCGGGTATTCTGGGCTGGCTGCGGCACGTCACGCGAAGGGCGGAGAAGGAAGTGGAGCGCTGCAGCGGGAGCTCTGCCGGGGGACCAAATCTGGCGTCTCCCGATCCGAAAAGGAGTTGAGTTCAGCAGCCTTTAGAAGCGATGGCGGTGAAAAAGAAAACGACTGTTGCGTTTTCCTTGCCTTAAGACTGGTACTTAATCTGCGAAGGCAAACCCCAAAACAACACCCGGTCTGCACTGTTAAAGATACAAATACCATTCAGTTCCTATGAACTTCATGGGGTTTTAAAATCGGACGTCTTTTGATTTCCTCGTTTTTCAGGGAGAGCTATTAGGAAGTCTGGGAGAGGCTTAAAGATTAACACACACACACACGGGGTATCAACATAATTGAAAGCTCCACAGACTTCTGTGGAGTGTATTAGCTCGTTTCATGAAGATGTGCTATTAAAGATGTATGGCCAATTGTATTATTTTAGTAAAATCAGTTACCTTCATGCGTACATCTTTTTATGACGCCATTCAAGTGGCTTGGCGTGGATGAAGCGTTCGTTTGAAATTTATTACTTAGAATTTCAACGAAAAATTAAAGACCCCGATGGCCCGTACGGGGATCGAACCCGCGACCTTGGCGTTATTAGCACCACGCTCTAACCAACTGAGCTAACCGGCCATCTTGTTAAAACGCTCTACTTTACCGTCTTTGTATTATTAAATCTCGATGACAAAGTGTCCAGGGGAAAATATTACTTTTGAAGTTCTTTACGTTTCTTATGTGATCTCTCTGTTAAGACTACAAATCCCACACCAGAGCAAAGGAAAAAATACACACAGCAGCAGATTCTTTCGCAAGAAGCTATCATTGCTGTCAAATAAACGTTCATAGCTAACTTCTTCACAAATGTTTTTTTGCAGCAGCACACAGCTTCAAAGTTTGAATTTCCAAAATTCCATTTACACATTTTTTTCAATATGTGGAGGATATGAAGCAAAGCGAATCAATAACACAATACATTAAAGTTAATATCCCTTCAGTCCTGATTCTACAATGAAATAACCTATTACTAGCATCATATAGTTAGTACTAGTAACAATTAGTGTTATTTCATCTGATAAATATATCAGACCCACTCTGTTATTTCAGTCCTGCTACTGAATTTAAATAAGCAGTGTTCTCACAAGCACATTTACTTATTACTAAATCTCAAGGAATACTTTGAGGTTTCTTTCAATCTGTCCTGGTTTATAATGTCAGTTTCATGATCTCCTTGACCTACAATCATTCTTTCAGAGCTACAATCCCCCTGCCAGGTAAAAAGTGACTTAGGACCATTCATCACACTTATGCCATTGCAGCATTCCCAATCACATGGTCAAAATTTGGATGCTTGGCAGCCAGTATGCATTTATGATGGTTCCAGTGTCCCAGGGCCACATGATCAACATTCGTGACCGTCCCAGCCAGTTTCCAACAACCAAAGTCAGTGGGGGAAGTTGGATTTGCTTATTAACAGTGTGATTTACTTAACAACTATAGTGATTTACTTAACAATCATGGCAAAAAAACATAAAATCAGGTATGGTTCACTTAACAACCATTTTGCTTAGCAATATAAATTCTGGTCCCAATTGTGCTCATAAAATGATGACTATCTGTAGGAAATCCAGGGAATTATGGACACCATGGAGTCACCAGTAAGTACAATTTCTGATAACTACATGGGCAGAAGCACGCAATTTTCTTCAAAGCATTATAGTACGTAATGCTTTGGCAGTATTTTAGATATTTTTCACTTCTCACTTTACACTAATGCCCTGATCTTCCATCAGAGCATTAAGTGGGCCAGTCCTGTTTCCCCTTTTCATTTCATTCAGATAAGCCAGGTTTTATTTCTTGCGGAATGGGGCCCAATTTATGTAGAATTGTGCTTTAAAATCATTCACAGATGATAAAAGCAAAACATGAAAGAGAATAAATGTAATGCTTAGAGAATGATTCACCAGTGAGCAGGGACTAAGGAAAGGAGGCATGACATCCTTTTGCTTGTTTCATGTATATACCAGTAGGAATAAATGTATAAGAAACTATTGTGATGAAGTTAAGAGATATTAATTCATACACTTTTGTATGCATATAATACTGTGTGGTTACCTGAGAATCCAAAAGACTTGCAATGAATGTTAGAACAGATTGTATGATGCAACCAGGAATATGGATTTGTAAATTAATGTATCAAAGACCAAGATAGCTGTTTGACAGGTAAAATGGAGTGAACAATTCTAAATAATACACAAATGGTCAAAACTTAGAGCAGCCAAATTTGTTTATGGTGGTAGTGTAGAATGTTTGTAAAAACCGAGAAAAAGAGAGTGGGTTTTTAAGATTTATAAATGCTGGTAGAAAGTTAAATGGGTAGCCCGTAATTTGTTGTACAAATATTTGTTGAAAAAATTAAAATGGCTGTATGTGAATCTTGTGAATTCTCAAGCTTCTTCTTTCCAATATGTACTCAAGATGGACAGTGATTAATTTATATATGTGTGTGTGTGTGTATGCTTATTAATATGTATGGGTGTAGATAATCAGCTCTAATGGGTCTATTTGGAGCCCCCTCCCCCAAAAATAAAATCTATTTTTTGGGGGAAACAGGAGCATCTGTATATGTTTGTTACTGGTAATGTTACTGGTAATGTGTGTACATTTTTGAGAGCAGATAACAGAATTTCATTTTTAATGTGTTCCAGTGTGCCCACAGTAAAAAATGACAAACAAAATGACAATAAAGGTTATCCATCTATGTAAGAGCATGGTTCTATCTACTAAGTAATGACAGTTGTCCCAAAAAGGTGAATGCAACTGGAGTTGGTTATTTAAGGGGTTATTTGAATGGTAAAACAAGAACCAGTAGGGTCCAGAATGAATGGATTCTGAATGACCATAGGTCAAATACAAAAGTCAGCGGTCAATACAAAAGAAATAGTTTCTTATAGAGAAAATGATTGAGGACTGAATAGCAAATTGAAAATATAAAGGAAGAGTGAATGGGTAAAGACTTGGAAGGGGACAGCTGGAAAAAAGCTTGATTGTATAGAACTGATGAAATCCTCAAAGAGGTTCAAGAGCAATATATGAAGTGTACGGACAGTGAAAGCAAGAATAGAAGGGTATGGAGGGGTGTTGGTGTGAACTAGATTGCGCTTTGCTTTAATCTGCTTTTCCTTGTGCCTTTGTCATATACCATTCCTGCACTTTACATAATACAGCTTACCTCAAAAGGGATAACAAAATAGGAGTGCACAGTTCCTACCATATGCTGCACTAGGTCTGCAAGTACCAAATGCAGAAGTACACCTGCAGGAGAGTTATGTCTCCACACCATTTCCTACCACCCCCACCACCCCCGCATCTCTTTGGCCATTGCCGACCACCAAATGATGGACTAAAATGGAGCTTGATCGATTTGCACGCCACGCTTACACTAAAAAATATAGTGGGTTAGTTCACTATTCAATGGGCGGCTGGAACAGGGCTTATTCCCAGGAAAAACATATTCAACTTTGTTGCCTCTTTAACTAGTACCAATGGCGGATTTCGTCCTAAGAGAAAAACTCATACTGTACTGCATACCCACACTCAGCACGGGAGAAACGACTGTTACAGAGCCTCCTGAGACAATCGTAACGACTGAGGATGCGCAAAGCCAAGAGGGGCTGGGAGCCGCCTGGCTAAGAGTAAATTGACACTCCGCATGCGCAATTCTGAAAGCCCGCAAACATGAATCCTGCCCTTCGCCTGCCGCAGTCAATAGGAGAGGGCGGAGGTTAGTAACTGCGCTTGCGCCACTCTGTCAGAGGCCGGCGCAGCTGCGAGGGTGGGGCTAGGTCGTTTTCCCGGGTTGAGGTGCTTGATGCTCTGGCGTTGCCAGGGTGACGGGAATACAACATGGCGCGCTGACAAGTTCTGTCGTGGGGAGGGGGTCTGGCGGTTCAGAGAGGACCCGTGTCCTCGACCCCCCCCCTCCCCACCCCTTGACCTGGCGGGAACCTGCGAGAGAGGCGGGCTCGGAGGATGAACAGTAAGGGAGG
Organism: Pseudoxyrhopus heterurus; assembly: GCA_032468235.1. Classification (NCBI taxonomy): domain Eukaryota; kingdom Metazoa; phylum Chordata; class Lepidosauria; order Squamata; genus Pseudoxyrhopus; species Pseudoxyrhopus heterurus. Next base: position 84,709 of record JANHJO010004554.1, on the reverse strand, counting down.
AGGCGCAGTGGTGGCTGGCGGCACGTGGTGGAAATAGGTCGGAAACGGCGCTTGGTCTGCGGATTCGGCGAGCCGACGGCTTGGGGAGGGGAGCGTGCGTAGAACTGGTGTTGAGGAAAAAGGGGTGAAGGGGAGACGCCGCAATTTTCTCATAAATTGGGGAGGCGAGGAAGAAGCGTCTACTCGGAGAGAGAAAGAGAGAAGCAGCACTTGGCATATTTGTTTGGATTCGTTTACTGTTTAGAGAGATTCGACCAGGGCGTCGTGTTGGGATTGGGGCCAAAGGCGCGCAGTCGAGACCACGGGGTTGGGGGCCGTGGGTGGACGGGGGCTTTACAAACTCGCCCTCTTCTGCCGCTATTCCACCCGGCGGGAGGGGTTTCAGGGAGGCGCCAAGTATGGCAGAGTGGCCCCCGTCGGGTCTTGGAATAGAGCGTGGAACCCCCTGGGCGGGTGCAAAAATGAACTCCAGAACCGGCTCTGATCTCCAACCACGCTGATAAGAGCTTCTATCTGGCTCCAACAGTAAGAAGTGTGTCGGTGTGAGTTTAGTGGTTCGGCATTTTTCTTTCAGTTCTTTATATAATACAACTTACCTCAAAAGGGATAACAAAATAGGAGTGTACAGTGTACTTCAGCCGTTCCCAAACCACGCTTGAAAGGATATTACTGTATTATCTCTGATCCAAGACATTTTGGACAACATGGTGAACTCGATGAAATGGTCCATGAAAGATCAAGCCACAGTAAATGTGCAGGCTGTATTCCACCCTAAGCACTCTGTGTTACTAGCGTAGACCTTCAGTTTATCTTGTTTTTGCAAGCTTCTTGTTTGGGGATAGTTTTCACTGAACTCAGATATGAAAAGGAAGCACTCTTAGAATCCATTCCTTAAAGCTGAACAAAGAAATCCTTTGAGGGCTGTTTAGAGAGAGTAAGGACTACAGCAGATAGAATGATAATCTTAAAATGGGAAATATATAGCTTTTTGTTGGATGTGACATTTCAGGTGGGTGTCTTGGTGGGTTCGGTTTATTAGATGCAAAAAATCTATTTTAAGGAATGTGTTATAGTTTTCATTTCTTGTCTCAAAAATGCATCATCAGTTTTCAGTAACTGCAGTCGGGCTTTTATTGTTTTTATCCTGCCAATATCTCTGTCTTGTCAATCTATGTATGTATATTAGCTCAAGATGGTCTCCTGTTTTCTCCACAAACATTAAAATGGTTTTGGAGGCCACAGGTTGTCCTTTCTTGCTCTAATAGTTTATTCATATCTGCAAAAACTAATCGAAGCTAGCAACTTTAGAGGAATCCTATCAGTTAAAGTACATGTTTCTGTATACTGTGTATAAATTTCAGCAAGTTTTCAATATCTCATTATAGAATTTGAAATAGCCTGACTAGGAAAAATCTCTGCTTTAAATTTGTTGGGCAGGTGATTAATGGTCCCTCATACATATACATACACTAATGTGAAAATGATTACATGTATAGATGTTAAGCAAGTGTTAAGACAGCGATGTAGAAATAAGGGATAGAGTAAATTTTGTCATAATTTATATAATGTATAAATAAAATCATTTATATAAATTGAATAAAATAAAAGATAAGATGATACACATATAAATCATAGGCTTCATTGGAATAGTCTATTTAGGCCGAGTCTACTTCTTGTGTAATGCATTCCCTGACAGATAGTTGCCCAGCCTGCAGTTTTGACACATTCAACAAAGATCAACCTTGTTTTAATAATTGGTTCTTAGCTTCTTCTGTGTAATAAGTTCCTGATAGTCAGAAATTACTTTCATATTGTCTTTTCTCAAAACTAAACATATCCAATTCAGTCTCTCATAAGATGAAGTTCCCAGTCCCACTTATAAATCATTTTGCTGAAATAGGAAAAAACAGAAGGTTTATATACCATAGGAGAGATAGTAGAGGTCATGTGATAGTGCTGTATATCACTTGTAAGAATGATAAATAAACTAGATTCAGTGCCTGGAATGATAGAGGTATATAGGCAAGCTACAAAATTTTATTTTAATGTGTGCCGATTAGTGTACATTCAAAGTGGCAATAAAGTTATTCTAATCTAATCTAAGATCATAGGTCCATAGGCACCTCCTTGAAATTTATAGGCTTGCTTCTGACCTCAATCACTGCAAATCAGCATCTTTAATTTCCAAGTTATGTTGAGTTAGGAAACAAAATTGGAGTAAGCCTTCACCTATGTATGTTTGTGTGTGTACACAAATAAAAACATCTAGTAACCGCCCAAAGCCTGGAAAATATAGAAAGTATGGCTCCATCCTCTTCTTTGATATACAGTAATACTGAAAAGTTTGTGAATCCTTTTGGATTTTCAACGTCTGCATAAATATGAACTAAAATATGATCTGTTCTCACAAATCCTAAAACTAGATAGAAAATCCAGTTAAATGAGTCAAAAACATTATGTTTGCTCATTTATTGTGGAAAAAAATGATCCAAAGCTACATATTTGCATATGGTAAAAGTATATAAACCTCTAAGATTATCAGTTGGTTTGAAAGGGTAATTAGAATCATGTGTTTCAATCAGTGGGATGATAATCAGGTGCGAATGTGGGAAATCATGCCTCTCTTTAAAGAACAGAATTTTTGCTATTCCCTGTCAAAGTCTGAATCACAACACAGGTATGTGGAAGTGTGTCATGGCTCAAACAAGGGAAATTTCCGAGGACCGCTGAGAAATGGGTGTTCACTCACTAGGCTGGGAAAGGTTATATAACTATTTCCAAAGAGATTGGACTTTACCAATCATTTTTAAATAGATTGTTTAGAAATGGGCAATTTTTTTTAATTTCAGAAACCTGGCATTTTAACGGGTGTATAGATTTTCTATATCCATTGAACACCATTGTTACCCTCCCCAGAAGTGATTGACAAGCAAGAGCAAGGTGTATAATTCTCTATGAGGTCTCAACCCCAGAAAAACTCTCTCTTGTATTAGTGAATGCCAGCATTCATGAAACCACCATCAAGAGAACATTGACAACAATACTGAATATGGCAGGATTGCAAAAAGAAAACCACTACTTCCAAAAATAATATTGCTGCCAAAGTTCAGTTTGCAAAAGACCACATGACTATTGGATGTTCTCTGGATGGATGAGAGTAAAATAAAAATTCTGGGCTTGAATAAAAACCATATTTGCTGAAAGGCAAACGCTGCATTTCAGCATAAGACCATCCCATCTGTGAAAGATGGTGGTGGCAATATATTTTGGCTTGCTTTGCTGTCTCTGGACCAGAGCAGCTTGGTGAAACTATGAATTTTCTGAATTACACCAGCAAATTCTACAGGAAAAGATCAAGGTATCTGTAAACTGAAGCTCAAGAAAAAGTACAATGGATATAGAAAATCTATACACGCGTTAAAATGCCAGGTTTCTGAAATTAAAAAAAATCAGACCAAGAGAAATCATTTCAGAATTCTTTCTACCTTTAATATAACATGTAAGCTATACAATTCAGTTGAAAAACAAACTGATTTTGGGGGGATCACAATAAAATCTTATAATAACATGGTTGCATAAAGATGCACACCCTTAAACTAACACTTTGAAGCACCTTTTGATTTTTATGATGGCATTCAATCTTTTGGGGTAGGAGCCTATCAGCATGGCACATCTTGCCTTGGGGATCTTTCCCTACTTTTCCTTGTAAAACTGTTCCAAATCTGTCAGATTCCGAGGGCATCCCCTATGCACAGCCCTCTTCAGGTCACTCTACACATTTTCAGTTGGATTGAGATCTGGACTCTGGTTGGGCCATTCCAAACCTTTGATCTTTTTCTGGTGAAGCCTTTCGTTTGTTCATTTGAAGGTATGCTTTGGGTCGTTGTCGTATTAAAAGGTGAAATCTTCAGCATTTTAGCAGAGGCCTGAAGATTTTGTGCCAAAATTGATATTTGGAACTATTCATTATTCCCCCCACCTTGACTAAAGCCCCAGTTTCAGTGAAAAAAAGCAGCCCCAAAGCATAATGCTGCCACTACCATGCTTTGCTTTGGATGTGGTGTATTTCTGGTGATGAGCAGTGTTTTTCTTGTACCAAACATACTCTTTGGAATTATGCCCAAAAAGGTCAACTTTGGTCTCATCAGACCATAACACTTTTTCTCACGTCACATGTCGTTGTCAGACTTGATGTAGGTTTTTCCAAAATGTAGCCGAGCATGGATGTTTTACTTTGTAAGAAGAAGCTAGTGTCTTGCCACCCTACCCCATAGCACAGACATATAAAGAATATGGGAGATTGTTGTCACATGTACTACACAAGCAGCACTTTCCAGAAATTCTTGTAACTCCTTTCATGTTGCTGTAAGCCTCTTAGCAATCTGTTGAACCACTTTTTTTTCCAATTTTGGAAGGACATCCAGGTTTTGGTAACGTCACAGTTGTGTCATATTTTCTCCACTTCATAATATACAGTCTGTTGATGACTATCTTCACCGTGTTCCATGGTATATAGCCAATGCCTTGGAAAAATTTTTGTACCCTTCTGCTGACTGATATTTTCCAACAATGAGATGCCTCTGATGCTTTATAAGCTCTTTGCAGATCATGGCTTTTGCTGTAAGGAGCAACTGAATAAATGTCAGAAAAATCCTACTAGAAAAGCTAAATTTTATATGAGCTTGATCAGAGTCACTTTAATTGATAGCAGGTATATACTGACTAGTATTTTTAACATCAGTTTGAATGTGATTGGTTAATTCTGAACACAGCTACATCTCTACTTACAAGAGGGTGTGAACACTTATGCAGCCACATTATTCTTGCTCGGGGGGGGGGGGGGGGGGGGGGGGGGGGGGGGGGGGGGGGGGGGGGGGGGGGGGGGGGGGGGGGGGGGGGGGGG
>JANHJO010004554.1:63080-79706 GCA_032468235.1 Pseudoxyrhopus heterurus | reverse complement strand
CCTCCCCACCCTCTGTGTTTGTGTGTATGTGTGTGTATTTGAGTTCTATGGTTTTACATATCAGGACATAGTAAAAAATCATCTGGTCCATAGCAGTTTTTAAAAGTAAGTAAAATACAACCTCAGATGAACAAGAACACATTATATATTACATTATGTCACTTTTTTACAAAAATAAAGCCAAAATTGAGAAGCCATGTGTGGAAAACTAAATACACCTTATGATTCAATAGCTTGTAGAGCCACCTTTAGCAGCAATAACTTGAAGTAATTGTTTTCTTATGACTGTATCAGTCTCACGTCATTGTGGAGAATTTTTGGCCCACTCTTATTTACTACATTGCTTCAGTTCATTGATGTTTATGGGCACTTATTTATGCCCAGCTCTCTTGAGATCCTGCCATAGCATTTCAGTTGGGTTGAGGTCCAGATTTTGACTGGGCCATTGCAACACCACGATTCTTTTCTTTTTCAGCCATTCTTCTGTAGTCGCTGGTGTGTTTGGGACCATTTTCCTGTTGCATGACCCAGTGTCGACCAAGCTTTCGGCTATCAGACAGATGGCCTCACTTTTGAGTCTAAAATACTTCAGTATACAGGGGATTTCATGGTCGACTCAATAACTGTGAGGAGCTCAGGTCCTGTGGCTGTAAAACAAGCCCAAACCATCATCCCTTCACCACTGTGCTTGACGGATGGCATGAAATGTTTGTGCTGATATGCAGCATTTGGTTTTCGTGAAACATGGCACTGTGCATTATGACCAGATATCTCCACTTTGGTCTCATCTGTCCAAAGGACAATGTTCCTGAAATCGTATGATTTGCTCAGATGCAACTTTGGAAAGCTAAGCCATGCTACCATGTTCTTTTTAGAGAGAAGAGGCTTTCTCCTGTCAACCCTTCCAAACAAACCATACTTGTTCAGTCTTTTCTAATTGTACTCATGGACTTTAACATTTAACATGCTAACTAAGACCTAAAGAGTCTGAAATGTAACCCTTGGCTTTTTTTCAGTTTCTCTGAATATTGTACCGTTTTACCTTGGGGTGAATTTATTGGGGCATTCACTCCTGGCAAGATTGGCAACTGTCTTGAATGTTTTCCACTTGCGAATAATCTTTCTCACTGTAGAATGATGGACTTTAAATTGTTTGGAAATGGCCTTATAGTCTTCCCCAGATTGATGGGAAGCAACAATTGCTTCTCTAAAATCATTGCTGATGTCTTTCCTCTTTGGCATTGTGTTAACACACACCTCAATGCTGGAGATTAGTAAAACTCTTAAAACATTGGTTTTTATAAAAGTAGTCACACTTGCTGATGATCAATTGATCAAGGGAACATGACTAGCAGCACCTGGCTGCTACTTTGCCTCTTCATACCTGTGTGGAAGCAATATCAGTGTAAAGGTATAGTCCTTGAGTTATGATCACAATTGAGCCCAAAATTTATGTTGCTAAGTGAAACATTTGTTAAGTTTCTCCCATTTTACGAGTTTTCTTACCATATTTCTTAAGTGAATCACTGCAGTTGTTAAATTAGTAACACTGTTGTTAAGTGAATCTGGTTTCTCCATTGTCTTTGCTTGTCAGAAGATCACAAAAGTGATCACATGACCCTGGGACACTGCAACCATCATAAATGTGAATCATTTGTCAAGCATCCGAATGTAAATCACATGACCATGGGGATTCTGCAACTGTCCTAAGTGTGAAAAATGGTCATGTCACTTTTTTCAGTGCCTTTGCAACTTTGAACAGTCCCTAAGTGAACTGTTGTAAGTTGAGGACTACTTGTAATTAGTTTTTCACATACTTCTCCATTTTGGCTGTAAAATGACATAATGTAATATGTCATGTGCTGTTGTTCATCTGAGGTTGTAGTTACATACTTTTAAGAACTGCTAAGGACCAGATGATTTTTACTATGTCCTGATACATAAAACCATACAACTCAAAGAGGGCGTACTTTCTTTTTCACACTGATCATACATATGAGTACGTAACTGTGTGTACTATGTGTACTATGAACACAGTCTTTTGATTTTATTTCCTTTTCATTTTAACTTTTCATATAGGAAAAAATTGTATCAACAAAACAATTCCTTTCTATTAAAAAATAGCTGACTTTATCATAGACAAATATTGTGGCTAAATAAAAATGAGGAATTCAAATAATAAACACTGAATATTTTTCATAAAGTAAATTGCAGGTTGGACTAGAAAACTTCCAAGGTTGCTTTCAACCCTTTTCATTATATGATACTATAAACAAACCATAAATGGAAGTTTCCTTCACTGTAGAATATGATACTTTTTTTAACATGAAACATGACAATGGTTAGGGGAGTCTTATTAAATATGAGTTACTACGGTAGTACAATTATATTGGAAATGCTTCTCTTTACAGCTAGATGCAGTCTGAAGAAATTAATTCTCACAGAAGTTAGGCAATGGAGAATTATAGGAAGTGCTGTAGAAGTGATATGTATGGGAGAAGACAAAACCAAATTTTAGAGCAGAAAGGTATATACAAAAAATAGTCAGAATTGGGTGAGTTTCCTGATGTATAACTCAGCAGAAAAGTACAAACAAAAAAAGAATGAATGAGGAATCAACATATCTGGAGGAATATTGTTTGTGGGCCTATAACACAGAGATTAGTTTGATTCATAAGTTATTCTTGGTTATATAGAATAACATTAGAATTAAGCTCTTCAAATTTACATGCTTGGAACATTAGGTGATTATTGATAATGTGTTAAGATATGGTAAATTGTATGTAAGTATAAAAACAGTCCATTTTAATGATGGTACTGATACTATTTAAGCACAATAATCATAATTCTTTTTATAAATATATAATTTATATCTAGTGAAGTGAAAACAACAAACTCGGGTTTCTAAAAACTAAACTAAAACTTATACAGTTTTTATCCTGCAGATTATCTCAAGACCATGATAAGTATGTGAGATGTAGCTGATAGAAAGCAGTTAAATGTTATTTTAGCAAACACAAATAGAATTTCTCATATAATTCTCAATAAATTATACTGGTATAATCCTTTCCTAGTGCAGAGATGTGAACCTTAATTTTAAACAACTATAGTAACAATATGGGAATTACCTGAAAGACATATATCTGGGGAGGAAACAAATGTGCTGTTAGAATAAGTAAACTACAATTATGAACATGTTTGATAAAGCAGAATTTAAATATATAAATTTACCTTCTAGTTAATTGTTCCAATATAATCTTTTTAGAATACAAAACAATTGGTAAAATTGGAGAGGGAACATTTTCTGACGTTCTGAAGGTACAGAGTCTAAACAATGGACGTTGCTATGCTTGTAAACAAATGAAACAGCATTTTGAAAGGTAAAGTCTGATTCTTTTCCATTTTAGTTTCTTGTAAAGAAACTTTTCTTTAGTATATGTTTTGTTTAAATCTTGTCAAAAGTTGATTTTAAAAGAAATATTTTTTGTAAATGCATACGTAAAATCTAGCTGCCTTTGGAGATGAAGATTGTTTTTCCTGACATGTCTTAAATGTGTGTTCAAACTAGTAATTCTTGATCCTACCATGCCATACAGTGTAGAGTAAAATACAGCATTGCAGAGATTTGAGATTTCCTTCTCAAGAGCTTATAATCATTGAAAGACAGGGAGGTGTGTACTATACCATTTTCTATGCCACCATATAAGAAAACATGGCACTTTGCTAGTAGTATCTCATACAGTAGAGAGCCATGAAATGTCACGCCGCACCCAGGTAAACTGGCAATATGCTGCAAGAGACTATTACAGTCTATGCTTTATGCGATTCAGGAAAATATATGCAACGATATGTAAATGAGTTTATTTTTCATCTATTTTTTTCTACTAGCATTGACCATGTGAATAACCTGAGAGAAATTCAAGCATTAAGGCGATTAAATCCACATCCAAATATCCTTACATTGCATGAAGTGATTTTGTAAGTGATGTATGCTTTTTTTTATTCCCATTCTGTACCATTCATATTGATCACCAGATGTTTTATAGAGATGTTCAATTACCATTTATCAAACAAATCTCATTCTGATTAAAATTATTTTGAGAGGGACCTTTCGCTGTAGAATGATGAGATTTTGTCATTTCTTGTACCTTTTCTCAAAATGACAGCAAGTAGGGAGTAGGTTGTGTGAACTAGTTAACTTTGCAACTTAATATGAATTGAGTAATGTATGTTTCTGTAGTCTTTGAGCTATCATTCTATCTATTGACAGTATGCGACATAGGCTCTCAGGATTGATCTGGCAATCTATAAAGACTTTAAAAATCACATTAGTTTTATTCTATGTTTATAATTGGCCTCTGACAATAGTAATGGTGTTGAGGCAGAAATGCAAGAAAAATGCAGTTAGAGGCTCAAGAATTGAAGTGTTTAAATGGCGATGTGTACAACCCAATCTCATTCCTGTAGGTGCTGATTTGAGATTTTGCAGTGGGGGATTACTTGAAGATATGTGTCATTAGATTCTGTTTATTGTGTTGTATGAAAAGTCATTTTCTGGTCACCTGCCAATGGAGATGATCAGTTGACAATAAGAAATATTCTGAACATGCTAATGTATTTTGTTACCACAAAAGAAAAATCTCACAATCCTCACTACACATTTTGCCAGGCAACTGTTCTTTTTAACCATTTCTGAAGAGAGAAAATATAAATCTTTTTATTTTAAAAAAGATACATTTTTGAAAGTACATAATACCAAGATTCAGTGGCTTCTGTGGTAGCAGGAGATGGGGGCAGAACAAAAGCAACATGGAGACAAACCCTTAGCCCTTTTGTATGTCATATTGTTGCATGCATATTCTAAAGGAGAAGATCTTGTGGAGCAATACTGCTTTCATTATTTTAATAAAAGCAGCAGTATCTTGCAGATTCAATTCTCAGGGAGAAAGTCTTTCATAGAGCAAGGCAATTTCCTCACCTATTGCAGAAAGTTGTAGTTCAGTAACAGCATGTAGAATTGTATCAAGTTTCATCTTGACTTGTCCAGTTCAATTACTTGTCAAGTTCTAGGGCTCAAAAAGATCCCCATCTGTGACCACAGAATTGGTCAAGATGGATTATGATCTGATGTTATAAGGCATATTTGTGTGTTCGTCAGTTATTATGTTGCTTGCTTAAAATCTAACTATAGTTTCTGAGGAAGACAGAAATAATACACTTTGCTAAGTAATCTCTTGATTGGGGCAGGCAAAAAAAATATTAACACCAAAAGCATTTTTTTTGCTTTTTAAATAATGTTGCTTCTAATTAAATAAAATATATGCAGGTACAGCATGGATTTACTTTTGATTATCATGTACATAAGGGTGAGCAATTTGTAACCCATGTGAGATTATCAAACGTTTATCCTCTGCAACAGGTTCTTCCTCTTCTCTTTCATACCCCCACTATTACTATCACGCTGATAAAGAGGAGTGATTTTCCTCCTCACAATTGTCATTCAGTAGTCCACTTATTAGACTTTTTTTTCTTATTAAGAAACTAATTCAGCCGTGTATCAAAGGTGCATGAGTATGAATCTCCTGGAAACCTTTATTTCCTAGAACATTTGATTTCTGATTTGCTGTAAAAAATGTTGGTAAACAATTTTGGGAAGTTGGTAAACAATTTTGATGAGGAAGAGGATGGTAAACAATTTTGATGAGGAAGAGGAAGCCTTCTCCAATATATTTTTTTCAGAATCATGAAAGATGAGATGGCGAAATGAACTTGATTTTCCTTTTCTTCTTCAGCAATTTTGAGTCAGTATGCATAATGATAAAAAGCTTGCTCATCTCTAGAGTGGCATATAACTGTTCTATTTAACATACAGTGCTTTTTTCGTGCATATGTAAAAGCCAATGAAAAATACAGAAAACTAATAATAGTAGAACCACTTTTAAAAAGTAATTGAAAAATCTGTCCCATTCTTTAAGTGCTTATGCAACTTATTCTTCTTTCTTTCATATAATTCCATTAAAACCCACTTTTTAGTGACAAGAAAGCTGGTGCTGTTGCATTAATATGTGAACTTATGGACATGAATATTTATGAATTGATCAAAGGTATGTAGTGTACACAATATCTGAAAAATGTCTCAAGCAATTTTTTTCACAAGTGAGACAGATGCATGTTTAGTTTAACCAAATATTAAGTAAGATGCTGCTGCATGTTGAAAAAAGATGTGTTTTACTTGCAGTTATGGAAAAACCTTCAGATTAGCGTGGATGTACATAGAATCTCTTTCTGGTGGCAGTTGATCTCCTTCAGAATAAGTTAAGGCAGAGAGAGGTTTTGGAATATAGGAAAAGTATCTCCATAATTACATATATTGAAAGAGAATGCTATCCTAAAGAAGGGCCAGTCTGCAAGAAAATTTAAGAAGGAGAACATAGTTCATTAATCACTGCATATATTTGCTGTATTAAGAATTGTTAAATCTATGCCCCATTCTTACCATCAACCAAAGCCAAGGCAGCATGGATAGTCAGTCAAAGATGACAATTGTATGTCAACAACTGGAAAACTACTACTTCATTGTGATACAAAACTGCTATCTCAGTTATAGCAGTTGTATATAAAGTGAAGGTTTATTCTGCTTCCAAATACTCATGATTCGAAATGAATAACTGCATGAAATATAAAAGCTTGAGTCCAGTTCTGAATTTTTCAGATAATAGAAAACCATTGCAACTGATATATGACTAGTAGAATATAGTCTAAAGGGCACCCTAGCCCACTGTGTTTCATATCAGTTGTGATTTGCAGATCCTTTTTAAAGGTAGCCTTATAGAGGACACATTGTAGGAATCTAACCTTAACAGTTATTCAGATATGAGTCCTGTAGCCAATTCTGCCTTTTTAGGAAAATATACCAACGGTGCACCCCCTGAAGGTGGACAAGGTGCTCTGAACAAAGCAGCTTTGAATATCCTGGCTAAGTTAGGAGACATGGTTATAGGTCGTGGGTAAGCTATTTCATAACTAGATTTAAAAATCAGTTAATTAGCCAAAATCATTGCAAGCTGTTTTTATACTCAAGCGATCTTTATTTTAAAAAAATCCCTATTAAACTTGATTTCCAAATTCCAGGAAGGAAAAAACCATTGCCTGAAAAGAAAATAATGAATTATATGTACCAGTTATGCAAATCTCTTGATCATATACACAGGTAGGAAAGCTTTTTTACTTATTTGCTTGCAAAATTAGTTTGGATATTTAAATGGGCTGTAATTTGTAGACTTTCATTCATGTATCTAATGTATATAAAGGTGCCATGGGCTTTGACTAGCTTTTCTTTTCTAGTTGTCATCTCTCTTCTGGAATATCTTCAGAGCTTTATGGATAATTTTTTGGGGATGGGTGCAACAACTTATATTGAAACTAAGGAATAGGCTCGAATACTCACAAGGGATATGTGGCTTTCTGCACCACAGCCTTAATATAAACATACTTACCTTTCCTTTGATTTTTATCTTGATGCAGAAATGGAATATTTCACAGAGATGTGAAACCTGAAAACATATTAATAAAGGTAGGTTTTCTTTGATAATTTTAAAACATGAGCAATATGAATGTACCAAAATTCTTATGTTTCAAAATGTTTGTTCTAGGACTGGTATTTAAATATGCATCCTATGTCTATAGGAAAAAGTGCACTTCAACTTTCTGATGATTAACTGCCAAATACTTGCTTTAGATCTAATATTGTTTTGCTTTTTAGCATCCGGGTTTTTTTTTATTACTCATGGAAAAAAGTATGTTTTTAGACAAGTCAGTCATTTTTGAAATAGGCTGTAAAAAAATCAAATTTGATTTTTCTTCAGTAAATTGTGCTAGCAATTCTCTGAAGACTTAAATGTTCAAAGGTTTGATGGTAATCAAGACCAGAATTTCCATCGCTAAATGCTGCAGTTATGAAACATGCCATAAAGACATCATTTAGCAACAGCAGCCTAGCATTCCCTTTGGCTATCATTAAGTGAGGATTTCACGTGACCATGACTTGCAACTTCCTGCCAGCTTCCACAGGCAAAGTCAATGAGGAAGCAGACTGAAAGTTGCAAGTTCCAGGCAGCTTGCAAGCAGCCTGGAGGGCAGGTGAGTACCATAGATTGTGAGGAGGGTTGCTGTGGTAAGTGCATGTGAGCTGGGAAGAGGTTGCTGCTCTGTCAGAATAACACATGCAGGCCGGTGCAGCATGCATGTGGTGCAGCCACGCACATGGATCATAATCACATGGCCATGGAGGTAATGTGTTGCTGGAATTTTGAGGACCAGTCATAAGTACCATTTGTTCAGAGTCATTGCAAATTCAAATGGTTGCTGAACAAATGGTCTTTAACAAAGAACTACCTGTATGTATGTTTATGGAGATTCTCAGTCATCCAGATTATGGTTGTTCCAAAGTTGTTTTTCCAAAAGGCAACTGGGCTTTCTTTGATTTTTGTTTTTCTTTAAAAACATTTCCCTTCTCATGCAGAACTGAAGAAACTCCTTGGATGAGAAGTGAAACATTTTCAAACAAAAAATAAAGTTCAGTTGCCTTTTGGAAAAGCATCTTTGAGGCTGCCTATAAGTATTTTCACATTTATTCCAAAGGCTGTCTTGTGGCCAAGGATTCAAAAAATCAATTACGGCCGATTTAGATCATTTAAAAAAATTAGTCTCTTCTGTTCAAAAATAGAATAGCTATTTCTAAAATAAAAATTCCTTGATTTCATCTTGAAGTATTATTAGTAGTTCATCATTTGTAAATATTTTAATGCCTGATCATTTGAGATGCACAAATTGTCTTATTGTAGCAAGATCATCTCAAGCTTGGAGATTTTGGATCCTGTAGGAGCATACATTCTAAGCAGCCATATACAGAATATATCTCTACCCGCTGGTATAGGGCACCTGAATGTCTTCTCACAGATGGTTACTACAGTTATAAAATGGACATCTGGAGTGCTGGCTGTGTGTTTTATGAAATTGCAAGGTAGGTTATTTATCAGAAGGAAAGTGGCTAAATTAAAAAGAATAAAGAAACTCTTCTGAAGTATAGGTCTGTGCAGATATGAGATAGTTATAGGCTGTATTATGGAAAAAATACAAATATAACATTGGGAAGACTTGAGGCTCAACAGTAAAACACACGTGGAGAAAATTCCAGTTCAAATGTCTGCACTGCTACTTGATGAACCTTGAGGCAAAGCCATGCCATGTGCATATTATATTGAATTTGGGGGATTATAGGCTTTAGCAACAAATACTTCATTTCTAGCTGATGAAATATTTATGTTCTTAGGTAGCTACAGGCTGAATTGTACAGATAACATTTTTCGATAACACTTGTCTCTTTTGATGCTTTTTTTCCTTTTTATTTTGAAAGATGTTATATAATACACAGGAGGGAAATGGGATTAATGACAGTGTATTTGATTTTAAAAATACTACCTGCTGTAATGTTATTATTTAGTACCAACAATATTATTTAATACCGAAGATGAACAGCTTTCTTATAATAAAAACACAAGCTTGTTACAGAGTTTGGTATTCATCACATTATCAATTCTTTATTATTCCCAGTTTCCACCCACTTTTTCCTGGATCAAATGAATTGGACCAAATATCAAAAATTCACGATATCATAGGTACCCCTCCTAAGAAGATTCTTCATAAGTTCAAACAGTAAGTGTAGTTTCCCTCGATATTCATTACTGCATTTTATTTAAGTAAGGTTGCCTAAAATTATATTAGAAGAATGTGTTTATTACCTTGCAGTTGACCATAGTTGAATCTAACAAAACATATAGCCAGGGTCTACTTCTCAGAATTCAGAACCACAGTTACAACCATGTTATTTTCATGTCCTCTTTTCATAATGTATTAAGACTTTTATATTACTGTTCCCTTCTTGAGTGCTTCTACTGTAGCACTTTTTGCAAGTGTCATAGAATTTGAAAGCTGTAGGAAGCCCCCGTTACTATAAATTACTGTAACTTCTTCTGTGTAGCTTTGGCGTTCAGTAAACATTCAATCGAATAGAGCTTGAATTCTGTTAATTTTTTGAGATAAGCATAAATAATTTTCTTGGCAACATAGTACAAGGGATTTCCCAGTCCTGCCTGCAGACCTGGTATTTCTTGTTGGTCTTCTATCCATGTATTGATTAACTCTGTTCAGTTTTTCAAAATTAATTAAGATTATAGGTGTTGTCACTTAGCTGGGCTGCTGCTGAGATTTAACTAGCTTTACTGAATAACTATTTAAGGGATGTTTATTATTAAGTGTCCCTTTTATTCCCATTCAACAGTTATCACCTGGATGAACTGGAAGGCAAATTTTAAAATTACTTTTGACTTCCTGTGTTCAAGTGAGGGTAGTATCAAATGCATCTAAAGAAAACCACTGTGATTTTATGGCATCATAATACAAGTCTGCCCAATCATATTTGTGTTCTAAATCTGAGAAACATTAAATTGTAGTAATTTCATGATACAGTCACACACATATAATTTGTCCTGTATGGCTGACTACAGGAACAAAGAATGCTTTGAAACGGAAACTTCTATTTTAATTTCTTTTGTATTCTTTCAATAGCAATAAGGCTGACAAGAATGCATTTTCTTTCACTGGTTTTATGCAGGTCAAGAGTGATGAGTTTTGATTTCCCCACCAGAAAAGGAAAAGGAATCTCTCCATTTATCCCTAACCTGTCCAATAAGAGCCTGACACTTATGTATGCAATGATACAGTATGATCCTGATGAGAGAATCTGTGCTCATGAAGCATTGCAACACCCTTATTTCAGAGAATTAAGGTAAGGGAATGTGAAATAAAATTTGATTTTGAATCAATATTCAATTGAAAATGTATCTAGCCAGCTAAGATTTAAAATAACTAAGCTTGATAATTCTTGATCAACTAAGATAATTATTTAAGTTAATACTTAGGTTTAAGTATTTAGCATTTGCATTTCAAGTCATTGTTTAATATGTCTAAAGGGAAGTGAGTGATTTGATTGTCTAATTAATGGAAAATAATTTCAAAGGTCATATATGGGATTTTATCTGACTTATGCTAAACAGGTTGGCAGAGAAACAAGCTTTAACCATACACCGAAAAATGAGATTAGTAGAAAATCCATTAGAAAGGGATTCTCTTGGCTTGCGGCGTGTTTCAAAGGAGGATCAAAGGCAGGTAATCTTTAAATCAAAGACTGAGTAATAAACCTATTTAATTACTGCCATTTTTGTTCACACACTTAGAGAACAGCTGTATGTCAATTTTGTCCTTTAATTAATCATCCTAAACATGTGAAACATGTTTCAGAATTCTTGCATCAAAAGATTCTAGCATTTTTAATGAATTTTTGCTGTTTTAACTATTGGACACCTCATTTATACTATTATCTCTTATGCATGCAATGCATGGAATAGTATGATAGTTTTAGATATGCTATATATAGCTCCTGATATTTTGTAGGAATTCTTTGGGGACATTCAAAATAGTGCTGGAATTAACTAGTCATACGCTTTTTCTGGAAATTATCCAATTTACATCTAGTTCATGCAATCAATATATAATAATTATGGAGTGTTTGATTCTGCCAACTTCCCAGTTATTCTGGGAATATTAAGGATATCAACAAATCTGTCCAATAATTCCCAAAGTTTATTTTAACCCATTCTCTACCCTCATCTCCTCCTCCCCATCAAAAAAAAACCCAGAATCATAATTGGAGAACAAAAATTAATTAATTATAGTACATTCCTGTATTTTGTTGCAGAATTCTAGACACACCAGTTTTAAGCTAGCAGTACCAAGTTTCTAGGGTTTATCTAATTATTTGTAAAATATGATGGATGTTCCTTGCCTTGTTTACACACTGAAGGAATAAATTTTTATGCCAATAGAAGAAAAAGAAAGGAAGGAAATTGTATAATTCTAAGGCTTAAATATCTTTCAAGGATAGATTCCAAGAAGACATCTTCTAAGGTTCTAAGGCTCAATTTTACAAATAAAACATCAAAGACTGTAAGCCGATTTTCCAAAAATATATCCACTTTTAACATACACACATTTGAAAGTCTGAAAATACTGGAACGTAACCTTTGGCTACTCTTTTAAAAATATATAGAATGTAATTGCTACCTTTTAATTCACTTCCCTTTATTAATCTAACTATATAAAGGCTTCCATTGACACCATGCTTCCATATGATGAGATCATTCCAAAGGCAAGCAGCAATCTTAAGAAACATGTGGGTAGAACTTTACATATATTTGGGAGTAACTGCAGAGATGGCAATATCTAAACGATCCTAAAGCATATGTGAGGTGATCAAACACATTTAGCCTACATAACATTATTTTTAAAAATTGAACTTGTATTTTTATTTTAAAAGAACTTTTTTAGGCAAGCCCAGGAGAATCCACTGGGACTTCATGGACTTCCCAATGCAGTTGAGTTGCCAAAACTGACAGTTCCTGCTGTAACCAACTTGACTTCTTACCCTAATCCTTCATTTCAGTCAGTTTTTACCCTCCCAGCATCCAACAGACAAGTCCAGGTTTTGCAGCCTATAACATATTTTGGGACACATCGCAAGGTAATTCTGCCTTGCTTATTAGATTACATGCTATTTTGTACAAGTAGATTATAGCTCATTTTAACTTCTATTGTCTCATCAACAGTCTGAAAAACAGAAGGAATTTAAATCTCCTATGAAACAGTACCACCTGCCTGCTCTGGAAAGACGAGGTGGAAGATTTTGACGGATCAAAACAGTCATGAGCTGTCTGGATTTTTTTTTTGAAACAGTACACAAATGGCAATAGTGCCTTATCAAATGCTGCAACAAGAAGCTACAATAATCGTTCTTTGGGACTTACCCATTTTTTTTAACAAGTCAACAATGTTTTTATAGCTCAGAATGCACTTTGATTTTTTTAAAGGAGTTCCTATTTTTTTTCCTAAGTTTTCTTCTAAGGTGATCATTTATTTAACGGTGTTGCACTGGTAGGAGTGAATTGTTCCAATTTTTATATCAAATTCTACATTGTGTTTATATATATATATATAAATAAAAGTGAATTTCTGGGGGAGGGGGTTGTACATTTGATCATAGGGATAATCAGAGCCAATCTTCTTTATCATTTAGAAACTTCAAAATTTAAATATAACCTAGTATAAACATTTGTGTTCTGAAACAAATAATATAAATTAGCAGGTTTTTGGATAGTGGATGGAAAAAATCAGTCATTACTCAATATTCTCTTGTATGGAAAACTATTAGTAAGCTTTCAGTTAATGTATATTGTCACACTGGCATAGTTCAATGTAGAATGTTACACATTTGTTTTGAAAAGGCCATGATGTTTGAAACTCTTGTGCTGGAGGAAATAATCTACTCTAAAGGGCATTTAAGTTAGCTTTTAAAGAGGTATCAGTAAAAGTAAATTTATTAAAGGACGTAAGATTTTTATAGGATTATTATGAGATCAAGTATCGTGTCCTCTCACAAAAAACTGTCGAATACCATTACTCTGTAACAAGAAAAAAAACCTATGTATTGCACTAGTGTAAAAAATATTGATACTGTATAACAGTTGCACCTTAAATAACAGCCAAATAGCAATGCTTCAATAAAGTGGCAAAAAGAGAGCTAAGACTGGACTATATCTTTGAGAAGGGAAACCACAATGGTAAAGTTTGCTGAAAAGTCACAAAAAGAACACAAATGCAATACAATACATAAAGCAAGTGCTAAAACTTCTGTATTTTTCTTCCTATATGAAGGCAATCATTTGCTTGAGGATTCAGTAGTCATAAGTTGGTTGAATGTAGTCTTGCCATTATTTATATTTTGTACAAACCAAACTATGGGAGGATTGAGATTTATTTTGAAGAATTTTCATATTATTTCACAGATTCATCCAAGTGTTCAGGATAAGGTTTTTTTGGGGGAAGGATAGGAACTTAATTTGAAATTTAGAATTTGAAGAGCATTACTTTTGCATCTGCATTTTTGTAATTGGATGAATATTGTATCTAGTTTTAGTTGCCATGATATAAAATGATGTTGAGACTCTGAAGAGTGCAGAGAAGAATAATAAAGATGATTAGGGGACTGGAGGCTTAACCATATGAAGAATTGTTGCAGGAATTGAGTATGTCTAATTTAATGAAAAGAAGGACTGGGGTGGCATGATAGCAGTGTTCCAATATTTAAGGGGCTTCCACAAAGCACTGAAGGCAGGACAAGAAGAAATAGAAGAAGAGAAGCAACCTAGAACTAAGGAGAAATTTCCTGACAGAACAATTAACCAATGGAACCACTTGCCTTCAGAAGTTGTGGTGTTCCAACACTGGAAGTTTTTAAGAAGAGACTGGACAACGATTTGTCTCAAATTGTATAGGGTTTCCTGCTTGAGCAGAGGGTTGGACAACATCACCAAGGTCCCTTCCAACTCTATTACCCGTATTCATTCCCTCTCCCAAAAAACTCTCCAGCAGGAAATTGAGAGTAAAATTCTCAAATGTAATCTGAATCTAAACCTATATTAAAGCAGCAGTTCCTAACCTTTCCAGCATGGTAGACTGGCAGGAGTTGGAGAGGGGATGATTCTGGGCGAGTGGCAGGTAGGTGCAGGTAGGTGCGTATGCGCACCACTAGCACAAATGGAGTTTTTTGTGCATGCACACGTGTGAACACCCACTGCTCACACAAGTGGAGCTTTGTGCATGCACTCGTCCACTACTTGCACGGCCTGGTTCTGAACAAGCCGTGGTACTGTGCCGTGGCCTGGGGCCCCCTGTGCTAAAGGCTACAAAGGATGGAAAAATATCCTTTAAGAATGTTTATGTTCATAATGCATAAGCATTATTTCATATAGTTACTGGCTTTAGTTGTATCCAGAACATTAGAAGTTTATTCTAGGATCTTGTAATTTAAAACAAGGCACCTACAGTATTGAATAAAATGCATTGTGATTTGATTAAAGAGTTGAAATATCATAGGATCTCTACCGGTAGTCAATTTACAAACTTTTAAAATAATGTTTTAATGATATGTTTTTGTTATTTTATTGTATGAAAAGCAGCTTCTTTGCCTTTAGATGTCTGAAAGCTCTCTTCAAATAGCCAAAACATGGAAATGTTTACTCTTAAGAGCACTCAAGAAGGGAGTGCTCAAGAAGAGATTTTGCCTGTTGACAGTCAGGTGCCATCTCCCACAGGTGATGACAAAATCTTTCTAAAGAGGCAATACCAGACTAAATACACCCAATATGAAGAAATCTGATTTGATAGAGTAATATACTTTATGATTTCATCCCTTAAACAATAATAAAAACCCTTGTACAATATATTCTCATATTATTCTCTACATATATGCATAATCAGAAGCACATATTTCATTGGAAACTAAGTCTGAGATTCATCTCCCATTAATATATGTTAAGGACAAATTACTTGACAATTTTGGAAACAAAAGGAAAATTCAGAACATATACTGTTTTTAGGTATGCTTAGATATTTGACAATAAGGCAACCTCTGTTCATATGTTGAATTAATAACTTGTAATACAGTACAATGCTTTTGAAATGCATGAGATCAAATACTAAAAATAGTTAAAAGATTAGAATGTTGGTCAATTTCAGCTTTGGAATATTTTTTTTAAAAGCTTGTAGATTTTATAATTGCAAAGGTAAGCAGAAGGATGGCTGCATGTAACTTCCTAACCAAGAAATGGTAGCACAAAGACCTGCACAACTGCTTAAGAGTGTCATGCATAGTGAGAAGAGACAAGTTTCCCCAAATGTTCTTGTTCAGCTTTTTAATGCTTTAGTATAGCACTATCTAGAAGCCTACTCAGATACTTGACAAGCTAGACTATTTTATTTTGTAAAAGCTGTAATTTTGTTCTTGTTTTCCAAAAGTGAGACTTTTTCAGAATTGGGCAAAGGTAAGCACAAGCAAGAGACTCTCTCTCCATACACAAAAATTTTCGGAGGGATTACTTGACACGTGTTTAGACTAAAAAAATGGATTCTCTCACTTTGTGTTCCTTAGATCTCAGGATTATTAACTGTTTTTAAAGCCTGGGTTTGTTTTTCTGCTTTCTAGTTCCACAGCAGTTTTACTACAGAATTGTGAGTATTTTTTATTATTTTTATTTCTAAAGAAGATGGTTTGGTTGAACCACTTAGTGTTTCTTGCTTCTAAAAGTATAATTATACATACCGATTTCCAGAGTTGGCTCACAGCGGCAGAAAGGGAAGAAGCAATTCTGTGATGACTGCCCTCCCCCAAATACATTTTTGCAGAGACAGACTCAGCAAAAGCAGCCCCTTCTGCCTCCACAGGATGAAATGCCTTCTGTGGAGAGAAACATTGTGTTCACAGTTAAATCCAAATTTTGGGTTTTAAGCAGCTGGTTCACACACAGTGCTGAGCCATAATATGGCTTATGTAGTTTTGGCTTAGCATGATGTATGAATCCAGCCATTATAATATATAATTCATGTTTAAGGCTTATCAAAGTGTGAAGCAAGCTATGATCTCTTCTTAAGGCATAAAAAATGTCTTGCCTAGAA
>JANHJO010004552.1:33790-44944 GCA_032468235.1 Pseudoxyrhopus heterurus | reverse complement strand
TTACATAATGACCAGTGGATTAATTTAGCAACTCAGTCATGTCTAGCTTTGTAATCAGTTTGTGCAATTTTGCTGCATTAACATATTAAATGTTAATTAAATTAGTTTGTAGTGCTTGTTCTTCAGCAGCAAGTATTAAACCTTCCATTTCTTTCTTGATAGTTCCTATCTTAAGCCATGCCCATGTCAAATTGTCATCATATTTTCCTTCAATGTTTTTCAAGTGCTGTCCATGCAAAGCTTTGGTTTTCCATCTGTTTAATCTGTCATCCAACTGTTTTTCTTTATATTCTGTCTTTGTTTCTGTTGTTTTTATAATGTTCCCCATTTTCACAGCCTGAAGCAATTTTTCTGTAGTTTGGTTCACATAATGATTCAAACTTCATTTTTCTTCTTCTACAGTTTGATGGATTTACAATAGTCCTCTGCCCCCTATTCTTCTTGGCGGGTACAATCTGTCAATGTCATTTCATGGATGTAAAGCGTGGTACATATTCAAAAGTTTGCACGTTTTCCCATCCAAGTTTTCCAGTTCAGCCAAAGTCCAGTTGATAATTCCAGCTGAGTAGCGTATCACTGGAACTGCCCATGTATCAATGGCTTTAATTATGTTACCAGCATTCAGCTTTGATTTTAATATTTTATGGACCCTCCTGATGTATTCCTTTTGCATTGACTCTTTGACTTTTCCATTCAAGATATTATCCGCTTCCAATATGCCTAGGTATTTGTAACCATCATCCTTTGCTAATGCTTTCACTATGCTTCCGTTTCCCAATTCTATTCCTTCTATTTTTTGCATTTTTCCTTGCTGCATGGATAATATAGCACATTTTTCAAGTCCAAAGTTCATTTTGATGTCGCTGCTGAACAGTTGAACTGTTTGAGTATTGATTTATGTCCAGTGGGGCTTTTTGCATACATGTTTAAGTCATCCATATATAGTAGGTTTATGTTACCATGTTGGCTTGAGATTTGGTATCCCAGTTATTTATTATTATTTACTTTATTCATTACATATGAAACTCAGTCAACTGTACATTCAAAATTGCATCACAAATAACTTTTATATTATTATTATTATTCACAGTGGTAGCAATTATTTCATTTCATTTTCCTTTTTTTGGACTTGTGGGTTCCAATTTCCTTCAGGAATATAGAGAAATTTGTTCAGATTTGGGTTCTGTTTACCCTGCAGTATTCCATAGAATCTCCTTCTGCAACTAGTTATTAGTTCTCTTAGCTTTAGAGTGACTGGTTGGCTTTTTGATTAAGTCAGAACTAGAAGTCAAGGTCTCCTGATTTCTTATTAAGTATGAGCCTAATGCTCATACCTAATCATTACCCCAAAGAACCTCCAGATTTGTTTTTGGATTTATTTATTTCTTGAATTTAAAAACCCTTCAATTCCATTTCAAATCTAGTTGTCCCTCAATATAACTTCAAGATAATGTAACAAATAATACAAAAACATCAAAGTAGAATAAAAAGTTGTTGCCAGTAATGGACTACTCAAGTGTAATGTATAAATTATTGTAGCACTGTGATGATATCCATGTTACTATCAGCAATATACCTAAATATGTATAAATGGAGTCAATGATATTCTTAGAAAGGGGTTGTTGACAATCAAAGAATAAAGTTCTTCATATTATCCTCAGATCCATGGACAGGGGTGTGGAGAGGGAAGGCAACAGATAAATATGTCATGAACCCTAATACAAAACCACTATTTATTACTTGTGTCAGAACTTAAGGCTAGCCTTTGCATCATGAAGTCACTGTTAATGTGTTTTCATTTGAATGTAATCTTAGTTTGCTGTATTTTATGCTTGGATGAACCTTTTTTTAGTGTTGTCTAAGAAACAAACATAGCATTTAGTGCTTGCAGCAAACTGAGTTAAGAAGAATTAGTTAAAGCCTCTAGAGCACGGGTGTCAAACTGGATTGTGTCACAGGACGGATCGTGACGTATTGCAATTTTTTGCCTTTGCGAAGCCGGGGTATGCATGGCCTGCATATGACATATCTGGCGTGGCCTGTGTGTGACGTATCCGGCTTGCGGGCCACCAGTTTGACGGGCCTGCTTCTAGAGGACTTTGGAGTTCATGTTGTAGAAATCTGGGGAAGATGGAAGCAAAAAAAAAAAAGAGTTTTATTGTGTGGCTAGTAAAGATGATAACAAGCCTGTAGATGTCCATCAGTTTTTGTTCTTGCATGCTCCTGAGAGACAAAGTATTTACAAAGGTTAAATGAAAATTAATGTTATAATTTGCCAACAGCTCTGCCAATGTTGTTACAATTGGCCAACAGATGGCAGTGCTTAGATGCTGGAAGCAAAGACATGTTTTGCAGGATCTGTTCTTTTTCTTCATTTGGTAAGAAGCTGCTGTGAAAGAAAGAAAAATTGTTGATATTGTTTGTCATATGAAAACATAAAGTGTGCTTTAAGCAATGTGCCATAACTGAATTTTTGACTGCCAGAAGAATCCCTCGAAATGAAATTCGTTACTGAATCTAGGCTGCTTATTATCATGACTGTGTTGATGCGGATATTAGGTGTCACTGAGCCAAAAATGTTAAGATGTGAACTGAAAAGAGCTGATTTGTGTGATCAAGAATGAAGTGGATGATCTGCCATAGCAAATGAAATGAACTGCCAGTTGGTGGGTCATTCAAACTATAATTGGTGTCAAATTTGGCATTGCACAGGAACATGTGAATCATATTACTGTTCTCCAATACTAGAAGATTTGTGCAAGATGTTTCCTTGCACAGTGACCGAAAAGATGACAGCTCCAAAAGTGAAAATTTTTCAGTAATGGTCACACTAAAAAAATGAAGATGAGAAATTTCTTCACATCATTATGATAGCAGATGAAACATGGATTCATCATTAAGACCCAGAAATTTTAGCACTTGTTAAAAAAGAAGAAAAGAATAAAAGAAAAGAGCCAAATATAGGCTTTGGTACAAAAATTCAGTTTCAGATTATTATTATTTTTGACAAATGTTATTATTTGTAGAGTATAGATTTCCTTGACCTGGTACCACTATTAAATTAGGGCACTACATTGCAACACTTAAAATTCTGAAATAATTATTAAGAGGAGTCTGGAAGCACAAAAAGGAAAAACTACAATTCTGGATCTCATACTTTGTACAGGTATGCCGTGATACAATAGCAGCCCTCCGATATCTAAGGGGCTGCCATAAAGAAGAGGAGGTCAACCTATTCTCTAAAGTACCTGAAGGCAGGACAAGAAGCAATGGATGGAAATAATCAAGGAGAGAATCAACCTAGAAATAAGAAGAAATTTCCTGACAGTAGAAATAATCAGTAGTACAGCTTGCCTTCAGAATGGTGGGTGCTCCAGCACTGGAAGATTTTAAGAAGAGATTGGACAACCATTTGTCTGAAATGGTATAGGATCAGAGCAGAGGAGGTTGGACTAGAAGACCTCTCTTATTCTGTTATTGAGATAGTTCTTGACTTACAACCACAATCAGGACCAGAATTTCCATTGCTAAGCTAGGTGGTTGTAAGAGAATTGTGCCTGATTTTATGACCTTTTTTGTCACAGTTGTTAAGTGAATCACTTAAACAAATCTGGCTTCCTCCATTGACTTTGCTTGTTGGAAGCCATCTGGGAAGGTCACAAATGGTAATTAGGTGACCTTGGGACACTGCAACCCTCATAAACACATGGTGGTTATCAAGCATCTCAAATCTGTTCATGTGACCATGGAGATGCTGCAACAGTCGTAAGTGTGAGGACTGCTCGTAAGTCATTTTTTTCCAGTGTGCTTGTAACTTTGAACAATCACTAAACAAATGGTTGTAGTCTGAGGACTACCTGTAATTACAAATTTGGATCTCATCATCTTCTCTCATCTGCCAGATTTGATGCCTTGCAATTTCCACCTTTTCCCAAAACTGAAGGATTAGCTTCATGGGAAAATGTTTGAAGAGATGAAAAGAACTGTTGAAAGAAAAACTCTACACTTTAAAGGGTATTGTATTAGAAAATAATGTAACAGGTCTTTGAAGATGTGGACGAAGTCATATGTTGGTTTTTTTTAATGATATATTGATCTGGGGAGAAAAATAAACAAGTGTGTGATTAAAAAAAAAAAAGCAACACAATTACTGACCAGATGAAGAGAAAGACATCTGAAACTAAATGCAGCAAAATATAGATTTAGATTGGCAGAAATAAAACATTTGAGCCACATTCTCATAATAGATGGTGATGAAATTAAAATGGAAGCTATTACTAACTGCATGGTACAGAATGGGTTGGAATTACTATGTTTTTAAGGATGATTATTTGGTTTCATTTATATGAAATAATAGACCGAGTACACTTTTGTGAGAATTGCTATTGCAGAATGTTGAGTTTCAATGGTTAGATATACACTGTTATACTGGTCTTTACTGCAACAAAGGCTTATTGTGATTATTATTATTATTATTATGTACATGGCAAGGCATTTGTAGCACTTAAGGGTTTGTTAACTAAAGCATCGGTTCTGAGGTATTATGGTGTTGATTAAAAAGGCTACTATTTTGCTCAGCAAACAGCAATACTTCAAGGGATGTTTCTAGTGGCATACCCTCTGAGAGACAGCAGAATTATTTTCATACTGAAAGAAATTTTAGCCATGATGTCATAATGTACATGGGTATACAAGATGTCATCATTTCATTTGTGAAATAAGAGTGAAGATGGAGAGTGATCATAGAACCCTTGGAAGCCATCGTCAGAAAAGCTACACAACCTTTTAAACTACCCACAAGAGTCGTGGTGGCACAGTGGTCAGTATTGTGGGCTAATTTTGCTGAATGTCAGGAGTTCGATCCTGACCAGATCACGGTTGACTGAGCCTTCTATCCTTCCAAGATCGGTAAAATGAGGACCCAGATTGTTGGGGGCAATATGCTGACTCTGTAAACTGGAGGGTGCTGTAAAGCACTATGAAGTGGCATATATGTCAAGTGCTATTGCTATTAAAGATAAAATCATCGTCTGATACTCACCAAGAGGTAGCAAAGATGGAAGTTTTTGTATAACGGAAAAAAATCAAATCAAAAATCAAAAGAAAACACTAAAAAACCCACCCTGCTCTTTATAATGAATTTGCTTTGTACACACTAGTTTTACTTTCTATGGAATACATGTTATGCATTCTGATATTAAGTTTAGGATTGCTCGAAATAACACAGGAAAATAGAATAATAATAATAATATAGTTATCATTCAGGTTAGACTAGGCATAGAAGCCCAATAATGAATATTGCATAGCTGTAAAGCCATAAATACCTAGAAGCCCAATAATGAATTTTGACCTTTTGAAAACACCATGTATATTTACCAGCCGAGGCTGACATAATGAAAACTATCATCTTACAGTGTTTTGTGACTGGAAGCCAGATGCTCTTTCAAGTCAGAATGGGAGAAGCAGAGGGCTCTGCATTATGCATCAGCCTGTTGCAGAACAGACTAGAAAATGAAAATGAAGAACTTTGGGCAAAATGCTCTGAATGATTAGTAGTATAACAAAGAGATACTTTAATATAGAATACTACTGGAATTCAGGATCCAATGAAATGGACTGCATTCTCTCCCCCATCACCCACCAGCCTGCACCATCTTTCATTTACACAGCTCTGTGAAGCCACTTTCTGGCAAGTGTGTCTCTCATGGATTGCGTCTATTAATATCTTGTCATCCCCGAAAGTCACACTTCATCTCCTCCCACTTGTCTGTTCTGCAAGGGATTGGATTCCAGTGCAAAGCCTGTGGCACACCTAAGCTTCCATCTGTTCTGTCATCAGTGCCTATTGCCAAGTACTGTGAGTGTTCACACGAAGCTTGGAAAAGAAACAGGACTGTATTTTCAACAAAGAATCCTGCACATGGGTCTAAGGCCCATGAAACCATCATAATTAAAACAAAGAAACGCTGCAGTACAGATGGATACACCTTTAAAGGCTTGTCAATTATCAACTTTCATTGATGCACTACAGGTAGTTCTTGACTTATGACCACAATTGAGCCCAACATTTATGTTGCTAAGTGAGATGCTTGTTACGTGAGTTTTGCCCCATTTTCGACCTTTCTTGTCACAGTTGTTAAGTGAATCATAGAAAGCTGTTAAGTTAGTAGCACATTTGTTAAATGAAACTGGCTTCCCACTGACTTTGCTTGTCAGAAGGTCGCAAAAGGGGACCGCAGGGCACTGCACCTCTCCTAAATACCAACTAGTTGCCAAGTGTTTGAATTTTGATCATGTGACCCTGGGGAGGCTGCAATGGTCCTTGGTGTGAAAAATGGTCATAAGTCACTTTTTTCACTGTTGTTGTCACTTTGGTCATTAAATGAATGGTTGTAAGTTGAGGACTTCCTGTAAAGTGGAGTGAGACAACAGCCAAGGTTACTTATAACTCAAATCTCTCCCGTTTTTTAGACTCCTAGAGCCCCTTTCAACTAATGTGCCAAAAGTAGACATCAAGGTTCTGCTGTTCTGAGGACAAAAAGACACAGACTTTGTAAAATAAAAAGTCTCTTTTTGGTACTTCCATTCTTGAGTCAACAGAAAACTGTACTATCCTATTGCTTTTCATAGCCCAGGCCTAAGACTCTAAATTAGAAGAAACTCCTCCAACTGAACCTGTAGAATGTCAGTCTCAGGAGACAACAAACTAGGAACTACATGAGGCTGATGGAGAATAGGAACCACCTGGAAAACTGGAGCAGTCAGATGAGGGTGACATAAGGCTCCCCGGACCCCTTCCCCCACAAATAACCTCACATGTATGGAGGGAAGCACAGTACATTTTATGAAGCTTCTTGCCAAGCGAGTACATTTGTTGATTAGCAACAGCTGGCTGCAACCTGATTTAAGAGGCAGACTTGTCACTGACCCATGCTCCTTTGCTGAAAACAATTATCTGATCTTTGCTGTGACAATCCATGCAATTCTGACCTCTGGACTGGCTGAAAACTCTGACCCAGCTCTTGAAAACTTGAACTGATTTTGGACTGTTTATTTATACAGTGGAACCTCGGTCATGAAGGCCTCCATTCATGACCAAATCGGTTCACGACCAAAAATGCCAGTCGAGTTTTGATTCGGTTCACGATCAAACCTCAGTTGGTGAACAACAAAAACGGTATGGAAAGATTCCTTTCCGCACCGATTTCCCTGTCTGTGCATGCTCATGCGCGCATGCACAGTAGTGTCGCTTCAGAATGTGACCGGTTTGGAACGTGACCGCAGTCTGGGAATGGATTGTGGTCGTGTTCCAAGGTTCCACTGTATCCACCTTTATTATTTTTATAAGTAATTCAAGGCAGCAAACATACGTAATACCCAGAGGTAGAATTTCAGCCTGTTCTGACAGATTCGGGAGAACCGGTAGTGATAATTTTTATTGGATCATAGAACCAGCAAATACCACCTCTGACTGGCCGTCCGCATAACCACGCCCACAGAACCGGTAGTAAAAAATTTGAATCCCACCACTGTTAATACCCCTTTGTCCTTCTAGAACTCCTGGCTCTTGGCTTCTAGCCTGGTCCCTTAATCACTAGATCAAGTTGGCTCTTCTTCACTCTCCTGTTAAAAAACTAACCAGTCAGAGACTCTGATTTGATCTGCATACTTTGACTTACCTCTTTGACCTTGAGCAAACTGAAGTACTATAGAGTAGAAAATTAGCACCCACCCCTCTTAGAAGAATGAAATATTTTAGGAAATATTAAAAGGCAGAATATTACATTTTCCCTAAAGGAGAAACATGTTTCTAAAGACAGAAACTCAGAGCTCCAGCTCCCTGCCCCCAGCAGATATTTGGTGCTCATCAGTGGTGGGATTCAAATTTTTTTACTACTGGTTCTGTGGGCATGGCTTGGTGGGCGTGGCTATGCGATCAGCCAATCAGAGGTGGTATTTGCTGTGGTCAGCCAATTAGAGGTGGTATTTGCCGGTTCTCTGAATTATTGCTACCGGTTCTCCGGAACCTGTCAGAAGTGGCTGAATAGGACCTCTGGTGCCCATTGAGAAGGATTGGGACAGCCTATCTACAAAACAAAAGACCTTCAGCTCCAGGGTGATGGGATTAAAACATGATCCTCCAGGACATTATAGGATTATCTAGCAGCAGGGCTCACTGCATTACAAAATCACCTGGGGACATAGCATCACCCAGCAAGCTTCAACCAAACTTGACTCAGAGAACCTACAAAATCAGCTATGACCCCTCCATAGCCCCATGGGAGTCTGACAGCAACCAATAGAATACATGCCCTTGCCACAGTATCAGGAAGCTCAAGGGCAAGGCCAAAGAGAGGGTATAAATAACCCTCTCTCTCAACTCCCTGTGGTCATCTACCCAGGACCTAAAACCCATGTGGTCCTGTTCATCAATAAACCATCTTTCCAATCAGCCTTCATGTTTCCAGTGTCTTTCTCCCCACATGGAACAGAACCAGATGGATATTTCTTCCAACAATAGCAATTGTGTGAGGGTCAGTATTTGAAACCAGAAGCAAGACATTGCCAATCCCTGTGTTGCTCCTGCTCCTACTCCTAATCACCATCAGCTACCTTATCTTCAAAGTAAAGGAGACAAAACCTACAAATCAAATAGCCTAATTGTAAAACTGATTCATGTGCATATTTTTGCACTTGAGAGAATGGGAAATCAGCTAATCTTTCTTTAAACATTGCCTTTTCCTCTTATGGTAGCAAATGCCAGTGAGTAAAATATTTAGATAGTCACTAAGCAACAAGACTTATGAGATAATCATACATTGTGAGTTCACACATCTGTTCTGTTCAGGATCCAGTCTTCTTAAAGGCCTTGTGATAACATGGATAATGGGAAATACAGCTGAAGTGCCTGACATCCATGAATGCATTTCTTTTTGCCTTAAATGTCACTCCCATCCACTGCATTGTCAGAAGTGCTATATTTAATGGTTATACATTTACAGAAGGATTTTCATTACTGAGAAATCGTGTTTCTTAGTGGCCCCATAGTATACACACAACTCATCATTCTATGATGCTGATCAATAATAAAAGTAAATATGACTCCTCCTTTTGGAGAATGTATTTTTTTTTTACTGAAGTCCTGATAGTCCCATGGCTTTCTAAGAGCAAGGAACTTGCCATACTGCAAACAAAAGAGGCTTGTGCTTTGAAAAGCACATTAAAAAGAAATCAGCAAGCTGGAGACAATTCCACAGTTGATACAAGGCCATAGCTTTTGAGTTCTTGGAATGAAAACAGGTGTTCTGTTTTGATCTGGAAAGAGGCAACCCAATTGCAAATACCCTTCCTGCTATTTTCTGGTGCAAAGGAGACCATCATCCCAAGGAAGAAAATGCTAGAGAGTTCAGGAGGACTTGTTAAAA
Source organism: Pseudoxyrhopus heterurus (assembly GCA_032468235.1). Lineage (NCBI taxonomy): Eukaryota > Metazoa > Chordata > Lepidosauria > Squamata > Pseudoxyrhopus > Pseudoxyrhopus heterurus. Next base: position 35,519 of record JANHJO010004552.1, on the reverse strand, counting down.
ATAACAACAAAATTAAACTAAAACTCAATTGTGATAAACCTGGAGGTGGCTGACTACCAGTACATAAAACAGCTAATTGAAACAGAGACGTTTATTTAGAATGGAATGAAATGTAGCAGGTGGATTTGACTGGACTTAGCCTTCTCTTGTTTGTAAAGAGAGATTATACGCAGCAGGTTGTAGAAGGTCACCTTGCCAGCAACTTAAGGGTGTGCTCAGGATATTATTTGTTCCAGCCCTTTCAAAATTTTGCCCTATCCTTGTTCTGGGGCAAGCAAGAGATGCATGGATCAACTCTCTGACAATAAGGTAATCTTCAGAAGGGCCTCCCTCGGACAGGAGAGGTAGCATGTCCTAAACCCTGTAAAGGTTTAAAGATGAATGCCATCATCTTAAATTGAGCCTGGCAACCAGCACAGATCTTTTAGTGAAAGCACCATGTGATTCTTGTCCTTTTTAGCAGCCCAGCAGCTGTATTTTGCATCAACTGCAACTTTCAGATCCTTTTCAAGGATAGCCCCATGAATCATCAACTATTTCTTCAATTAATGGATATATAAATAATGGATCAAAATCAAATCAGACCATGTCAAGCTGAAATTATATCTGGTGGTACTTGTTGGGAAACCTCTAAGGGGCTGTCCAACCCTGGCAACTTTAAGACTTGTGGACTTCAACTCCTGGAATTCCCCAGCCAACCATTTTGGAAGTTGAAGTCCACAAGTCTTAAAGTTGCCAAAGTTGTCTCTTCACTCTAAACTCCTGATTTAGAGGTTGCATCATCAGATCCAACCTTGCTTGCCTTCCATTAAACATGCACTGTATTGTCCTTTTACTTAAGTCAATTAGTGCTAAGAAATGTGATCTTTTGAAACATATGCAATATGTTAGATTTGCCACCCATTACATGGGAGATAAGGTTAAGTAACCAGGAATGGATGTGATCTTTGGTATGTTTGGGTAGCATTGGAGGGGGGGTACAAGCAGAATCCCATTAGACCCCTCCACAGCTGCCTTTTCAATCATTTCCCTCCCCATATTTGTCCTCTGCAATGGCACTGTATTTCTTGTATTCCTACCATTGAAACTAACTTTTCCTCCAGGCTTCCAATAAAAGGTGAAGGAGACACTGTTTTCATTGGGAAGAAAAGAAGGATCATGTTTGAAACATTCCTCTATATCAGGGGTGTCAAACTCACGGCCCTCCCAAGCTCCGTTTTTGCTGGCAGAGGGTTGCAGGAGGCTGTTGCAGCCAAAAATGGAGCTCGGGAGCCGGTTTTCACTGGCAGAGCACTCGGGCCACCAAAGGTGCTCCTGACACAAGTGACCTCGAGCTAGCCATGCCCATCCCGGTCACGCCCACCCAGCCCCCGAGATCAAACACAACCCTGATGCGGCCCTCAATGAAATCGAGTTTGACACCCCTGCCCTATATCTATCCATTTCAATTGCTTCCTCTCCCCATCCCTTGTGCAAGAAGAGCTGTGGAGGCCCAGCAACTAATTGGTTTCCGTTCTCCCACTCTACAGGATCCAGCTAGTTGCATAGTCACAACAGAGTTCATCTTTGTATCTATATCTATATATATACGTATACTGTATATTGATTGATTAGCCTATAGGCCATATCAACGTACAGGTTCAAACAAATTTAGGCAGCTGCTGTGGCTCACTGGTTAGAAGCAGTACTGCAGTCTACTCTGCAGACTTGCAGATCAGCAGTTTGGCTG
>JANHJO010004552.1:13154-27444 GCA_032468235.1 Pseudoxyrhopus heterurus | reverse complement strand
TTTACCCAGGTTTCCTGGGTAAAATTAGGACCTCGGCTTATGCTCGGGTCGGCTTATACTCGAGTATATACGGTAATTGCTTTGTTCTGTTCCCAGGGTCCCACTTCATGCCTTGGAGCCCCAGTACTTTTGCAGACATCTCCTATTGGGTGGGATTGGTTTTGTCCTACCTGTGTACTTCTAGGTCCATTTAATTTTAAAATCATAGAAGTTGCTATAATACAGTGGACTTGCAGCAGCATCTTCATTTCTAAAAATGTTTCTGTGTCTCAAATGGTCCTATACGCTATTCTTAGAAAATAGAGATGAGCAGCAGCAGTCCAGGGACAGCTGAGCTGCTTAAAAGGGGGCAAAGGTGATTGGGGAAAGAAGGCAAAAGTAATTGGGGGAGAAGAGAAGCGCTGTAGAAAGTATCTTCATCTGGGTTTCAGGTGTGCTGGATGTAAATGATTGAGTGCCCAATTGAGTAGTACTATCTGACACTTTGCTAGTGTCAGATAGTACTACACTATGTCTGAACCATTGACACTTACCATCACTAGTGAATACTCATAATTATCATCTGAATGAAATGGCCCGTTTATGCTCAGGTCTACTATAAAAGCCAATATTCCAAGTAACGCAAAAATGGCACTGATGATATTCATGGCTTGTGAGCCTTTTACCTAAAAGGCATAAACATTGAATGTTAGGTCATCACAGCAAGAACAATTTTTACTGTATTGAGAATTTAGGACAACCTTACCCAATCAGGTGTCATCCAGATGGGTTGGGACTATAGCTTTGAGGAAGAAGCTGCTCTAGTGACTTAAAGCATCAATCTAGCATCATCAATCATTGTGTTGCTGATTATATTCAAAGCCATAATAATGACTGGATAATTCCAGATATTCAAAGTTCTAGAGGGACAAATGTTTCAAAATCTCCAGAACAAATAGCTGGGAACTTGGGAATTGTAATCCAACATGTTAGGAGAGAACAAGGATAGTAAAGGAAGCACTGATGATGTTACCTAGTTTGGACAATGAAACCTCTGCTAGAAAACAACCAAGCTCAGAGTGCACCAAAGACCCTTCATAGTGTCTGGTTGGTTTAGAATATTAATACATGGGAAGAACTACTTCAGCTCGAGTTCTGTTTCTCATATCTTTGGAAATTCAACATTTTCACAGAGAATTAGAAAGTTTCAAGTAGTGTTGCCTCCTACAGATGTTGGTTAGACTGGAAACAGACATGTTTTAGAGAGTTGAAGGTGATGACAGAGATACGATTTTCAGTGTTGTGCACTCTAATCTCTTTGGTCCTACTCTCACCTTTGTTTGAAATAGGTAGAATACTCCCCACACAATCTACACCCCCAGCTGCAAAATCAGCAGTACAATAAGATGGCATATAGTGAAGAATGCTGCCTTCTGTTTCTCAAAAAGCAAACTCAGCTTCCAAAGTTTAAGAAGTTCACCAAGAAAGATGAACTAGTGAGTACTCTCAGTCTGAATCTCTTCCTTTTTGGATGTAATTTCCTTTGTGATAACAGTGGTCCAAAATCTCCTTACGAATGTTTTCTGCTCCTTTCTAGAAATATGGTCACTAAGAAAAACTCAGAACCCTTCTATCATAGAGGATTACTCAGAGGTAAGTCCCACTGAGTTCTGTGTGGATATATGCAGAGACCAAGAACAGCTGCATAGTGGCTACAGATAACAGAATAACAGAATTGGAAGGGACCTTGGAGGTCTTCTAGTCCAACACCCTGCTCGCACAGGGACCCTATACCATTTCAGACAAATGGCTGTCCAACCTATTATTAAAAGCCTCCAGTGATGGAGCACCCAGCTGAAGGCAAAATCTAAAATACAGTTTAATGCCCTGGGCAGAGCCAGTTACATTTGGGAACAATGCTTTTGATTCTAATATAATACAAATATAATCAAATAAATAAATAAATAATACCTGGTGTTGTATGCAACATTGTACTAAAGACAGTTAAAATCCTCCAGGAATGGAAAAAGAAATCTCTTATAGAAATGTAGTGGGTTTATAATAGGACAAATGAACAATGCTTATGTACTCTAATGATACCTCCACCCCCGCCTCACCACCCGAATATTCTCCTCTAAGAGGTTCACATGCATTTAGTGGCTTCCAAACCCTTTTAAAGCAGTCACACTTGCTCCTGGGAGGCAATCAACAACATTTGCAGCAACCCTGATGATTTCCAAAGAATAACATGCATGCAGTGAAATCCTCATACAAATGCCACATTTATATACTTGTATCCCCATATCCAGCAGTAGTAAGCTGTGGCATTTGTGTGATGAAGTTGCCACATCTTTGCTCCCTTCCCCCCATGGATGCAAATGCAGTTGTTTCACTGAGATCTTTTAGTATTTAAAGCATTAAATTGCAGATCATAGTAAAGGAAACCATGTGAGGCAGACTCACTGCACATTCCGTAGGACTCTTCTCAGCACCAATGGAGAGACATCCAGAAACAATGAACTGTGTGGAAAGAAGGAAAGTAGTAAACATTTACATCTCAATTAAGAGAACATCCCTTACAATCTTCACTAGATAATCTCTCATGGTGATAGAAATGAAGAGGAAGATTGGTACCATAAAATGTTTTGTCAAGAAAGAAAAACTATCTGTAAACTAAGCAGTGGGATATAACCCAGTATCTGTCCTGTAGGTCAAACATTTAATCAAGGGTGGGAGACAAGGGCCCCTTCTGCTAATAATCCATCTGAATTCACAGTAAAAACACAGTTTTAATCTGACACAACAGGGAGGAAAAGACAGACAAAGAAAGAAAAGAAAATAATAGATCCCATAAAAAATATGGTAGAAAGGGGGGTATCAGTAAGAATGGGAGTGGGGAGAACCTTTCACTTTTGGCTCTATTATTTATTTATTTAAGAAAATGTATATGGCCACCTAACTCACTGTCAGTAACTCTGGACTGCTTACAAAGATATTTGCTTATACACTTTCTATTTATACACAAATCTCTATGAAAAATATTGTTCTGTCCTGATATCTGAGAAGTCTGTCTTTTCAGGCAAGTCAGTCTCACATCCACCTATATTGTCTGTCTGTCTGTCTGTCTGTCTGTCTTGTCTGTCTGATCTATCTATCTATCTATCTATCTATCTATCTATCTATCTATCTATCCCCATCCCAATCTTCCATCTTGTTCCAAAACCTTGGAAAAAAGGCTGTTCCTGCTGTATCTCTTGGTAGGCAGAAGTTAAGAGGCACTCTTTTGCCTTCAAATTATAGATTCTTTGCTTTGGAGCCATAGAACAGTACAGTCTGTGCTCAATTATGATTCATTTTAGGGCTGAGATGAAAGTATTTGCCATATTTTTGTATTTTATATTAAAAAGCCAGTTTCCTAACCTCCTTTGTCCTCATTTGCCAATATTGTACTTTAGCTCTGCTGGCTGTGGTAGTAAATCTGATAGTTTTATCAAAATTATGAAGAAAAAAAAATCTACTCAACATAAGCACATAGACCCTCACAACAAAAATTCAATGGTACTGAGCAAATGAGGACATGAGTACTGAGGACAAAAATGTAATTGTTCAGTGAGACCAATCTTTTTATCAATAATAATTTGTATTGATTTGTAGAAGATATTCATTGCAGCTCTAGTCAGATAAGGAAAGTAAATGAATTTTGGGAAGTGATTTTGCTAATGTAGTTTTGAGTATTTCTCAACATGAGGCTTAAATAGTCTTCAAGTTCTTCCCTTGCTACTTTTCATAAATACACAGTTGTGATTATCAGATTCAGAGTCAGCCCCTAGTCAGCTAATAACCATCATAGCCTTTTTAATTTCCGTTGTGGCACTGTGGGAAAGTAGAGTTGCAGATCTGTAGGGAAACCAATAGCTAGCCAAGGAAGGGGTCCAAGGTAGGGCATTTGGTACAGCCAAATCTGGCACCAGCATTATTGTAGTTGCTGGAAAACAGGAGAGAGTCACAGTTTTGATTTCAGATTTATGTCGCATGCTAATTTAAGCAAACCTCATCTTAAGCCTCATACAGGAATGTATACAACAATACAGAAGAATGCTGGGAGGATACCAATGAAAAGTGAGCCAGGGTGATCAGACTGATAACTGGTTTGAGACATATGGAGAAATGAAGTTGTGTAAACAGAGACAACTACACAAACACAGATGTAAGAATATGGAGACCTATGCAGGAAATTGATGGTGAAATTGTTCAGATGACAGTCACAGAACTGAACAGGGGTCAGACTTAGCATTGACAGTACCTCACACTGCTGCTTCACACACAAACAGAATTTGCTGGATGCAGTTCTCCTAAAGCTAGCAAAGAAACATCTGGGTTTATGTATAATCTGTTAGAGATTGTACTTTCCAGATTTGTCTTATTATATGCGAAGTGCCTTTGCCATTAAGCAGGAAGATATGAACATAAAATTTACATTATAAAAACAAAGACAACCACAAAAAGTTTTGGACAAAACTTCCATGGTATATCTTCCTGTTCCACACAAACACTATTCAATATTTATTACATTATTTCTATATCTTTCTATTGGCAGGTGTGCATCATTGTATCCAGATAGACTTTGCTGAGGTCTTTGGTCTTTTTTTCTCTTTCTCTCTGATAATTATTTTTAGAGGACACTCAATTTATCTGTTACATCATCTGACAGATCCTTTCTCAATTTTTTTTCCATTCTCTTTCTGCATCCAATGCATCGGGATATATCAGAATGCAATTTATAGTACAGTATGTAATAAAACAGAACAAAGAACAGAGGTTAATTTCTAGGCTGAAAAGGCACAACAAGAATGAGGAAATAGTGAAAACAGTGTGGGAGAATAGCAATAGCACTGTATTTATATACCGCTTATCAGGGCTTGCAACCCACTCTAAGCGGTTTACAATGTCAGCATATTGAAGGGAAACAACAATTCAGATTTAGACACATCTAAGACTAAAAAAAGAATTGTGTGTGTGTGTGTGTGTGTGTGAGTTGCAAGACAGGCTAATTCCAAGCCATATGTCAAATAAACATCTGGTAAGAGGACATTTTGCCACTTTCTGGATTGAGTGGATTTTATCCCCCAAACGAAAGAGTCGTTTTGTGAACAAAATAACCAGAAGACCCTCATATGTGTTCATTAGCCCTGACCTTAAAGCTGTTTATTACAAATTAAATCTATTAAGATTTGTATTCTAAGAGTTATGTTTAGGTGGCACAAGAGTATACAGCCCCTTAATGCAGTATTTTGCATTGTACATGAGTGAAAAATAAATAAATGAAAAAAAAATCCAGAGTGAGAGAACAGCATGTTGAAACTTTTCCAGGATGGTTATATACTGACATCCCATTCATTGTAAAGAAGATGATTGGCATACCATTTTGCCCCAAAATTGCAGTAACAGAACCACAAAGCTGTGCTAGACTTATATCTGAGCTGCAAACATTTAGAGAAGTAGGTGCAGCAGAAAGCTAGCAGTTGCTGTATCTTTCTGCTGGTATATCCAATAATCACCTTGTAGGCATTAAAGTTAAGAAATGTCCCATTAACCACAAAAGTATGAATTATCAAGGCCATGATTTTCTCAACTGAAACATACTGTACTCTATGAATGAAGAAAAGGGATGCTTCTGAATTGAGGTTTGGAAAAATTACTGAGGACACCTTGGACCACAAGAAGAGTATATAAACTATTCAGTATTAGATGAAGTTAAAGTAGGCTGCCCATTGGAAGCATTAATAATGAAGCTAAAGCTTAAACGTGTTGGACATCTTATCCAAAGGTCATTGGAGAAGACCCTCATGTTAGAAAAAGCTGGTTGACCAAAGACAAGGTGATTGGATATCCTCTCAGTTGACGCAAGGAAGAGATTACAAGAACGTAAAGAAACAACTATTAACAGACAATTGTGGCAACATGATGCTTATCAGGTCAACAACAATCAAAGTGACTGAATGAGGGAACAGCAACAGTGACTACTCAGAACCAGGCAACCCAGAGATAGTAGCTCTAAATTATAATTATTTATTTCTTAGATTTATATCCTAGCTCTTCTCTAATAGATCAAGGCAGTTTACAGAAGCAGAGGGATTTCCCTTTATTTTATACCCACATCAGCAATCCTGTGAGGTGGATAAGGAGTGACTGACCCAAAGTCATTCAGTTATGGACCCAGAAACGTGTCTAGTCTGAATGAAGTTCCATTCGTACTGCAAACCGATTGGCACCATTTGCAGTCCATATGTGACGAAGACCTTTCACACTACTGAATTAGAGTGTTCTCCACACATCCTTGAGGCATCAGAAAACTATATTGGCTTCACATTTGTTCTCACTCCTGTGTTGCCTCTATTGCCTCTGGTTCAGTTCACTAACATCACCTGATTCCTCTTCAAAAATGGGTGATAAAGCCTTGTGGAATGTCCACACCCTGAACATTTTATGAGAAAAGAGGAGATCAAAAGATAGCCAAGGATGACTTAAATCTGTCATTCATGACTGCTTATGAGGCAAAGGGAACACAGATGAAATAAGAAATTGCCAAGGTGTGTTTGCATCCAGACTTGGCAGAAGTGAAGAAAGTACTCTCTACAAGCTGAAAACAAAGTGCAGGGGATGATTAAATAATTAGATTTATGTCTATGGAGATTCTCATTTATCCAGGTCATGGTTGTCCCAAAGGTGCTTTGTCAAGAGACAATTGGACTTTCTGATTTTGCTTCGAAGGCGTTTCACTTCTCATCCAAGAAGCTTTTTCAGCTCTGAGTGGATTCCATTCCCCACCATCCAGTCAGAGCTGACGAAGCTTCTTGGATGAAAAGTGAAATATCTTCGAAGAAAAACCAGAAAATCCAGTTGTCTCTTGAAAAAGCACCTTTGGGACAATTAGATCTATGAGTTTAGCCATCCTCTTGCCTTCACCTTTCAGATCTCCCAAACTGGGAGTCAGCTGCCTCTGATCCCACAGAACACCATTCCATAGGATCAGAGAGCCAGGTTTTTGGAAGAGCTGCTTTCCCTCTTGTTACTTGTTATTTCTTCCAGCCTTGACATCAGAAAGGACAACCTGAGCTCTTTAAACTTACTACAACTACTACATTAAGCCCAAAGCAATGGCTGGTGGGGTGGTGGTGTCTGATGCAGCTAGGGTCTCCTTCCCATTTCATGGCATATCCCCCCCCCTTCCATGGTGAGTTGGAGGGATCCTTCTGTGAAAGCCAGATCTCTGAGATCAGGATTGACTCAGAAATCAGGTGAGTACAGGTGAGAGGCAAATTTGTAAATTCTGGACTCTCCCACTGTCCCAAAGAGAATAATCCTGGAAAATAGTGCCCAGTCATATCAATCCTACACTTCAAGTAGTGAATGAGTGTTGGGCTGATTCCCATCCTTGAAGTCTCCACACACGACACCAACTGTTTGATGAAGTGTACAGATTGTGCTCACAGGAAAATTGCCACAAAGTAGGCCGTTTAAGAGCAAATGATATATTAATGTTAATATTGATGTTGATATTAATATCTCATCCGTTACTTCACTCTGAATTTAAATAAAATGAATTTCAATACTTTCCCCCAATGTTTTTTTGGTGCATATTTGTCAAGTAAATTAAAAAAAAACATCTGTGGGTTTGCTCTCAGAAGCTATAAAAAGGGGGTCTGAGTTTTAAAAAATGTCAACAAGGTACTAAAATCCCACCAAGGTTTCTCAACTGTCATGCCGCCGTTCTTCTGCTGTGTGAAAAGGTAGCAGTTTGACAATTTGTGGGCCCTTTTCCCAATAGCAGTGACCATGGTTGCGGGTTGCTATGGTGGCTGGGTTGGAGAAGCTGGAAAGCAATCAACGCTGCTTAGAGACAGGAAGAGGATGCTGTACTGCTATGGAAAGGGAGGTGGGAGAAAATGCAGTGGGTGGTTTGACCCCAGAAGACGGAAGATATGAGAATCCTTGCCAATAGGAAAGCACATTGCCTACAGAGGTTGCAAAGCTTCAGTGATTCCAAGGAAAACACCAGCCTTGCTGCTATCACTAATAAAATGGAGCAGGCTTACTTGGTTCCCAAAATAGATGATGGTGAGAGCAATGGTGATGATTTGTTAAGTCTGCTCACTCCAGAAGACAGTATAGATTCACAACTGATCCCTAAGAGATACAAATGTATGTGTGTGAAAGAATATTTTAAGTGACAACCTTCTGGGAGTTGAAATAAGCAATAATTATTATTAATAATAATAATAATAATATTGTAATTTTGCAGTTTGGGACCTGCCTTTTTGCCTCTCCTTGGTTTGAAAAGGATATTAACAAGCTGGAGCAAGAGGAGGGAAGGGCTACCAAGATTGTGAAAGGATTGGATATCAAGTCCAAGAGGATTGGTTCTAGGAATATTTAGCTTGAGAAGTGACGTGATTGCTGTCTTCAGATACTTGAAGGACTGTAGCATTGTAGAGGATTTAATTTCTGATTGTTCAGGAAGAAAAGACTAGAATCAGTGGGATGAAACTTCAATCTCTAATCTTTAGAAACAGATTAGGTATTCCAAAGAACTTCTTGACAGTAAACACTGTCAATCAGTGGGATCTAATTGTTCCCCTTCAGTGAAGGTTTTCAATTAGAGGCTGGATAGTCATCTATCAAGGGTGGTGTAGTGAATCCTGCAACATGCCTGGGGGTGGGTGGGGGGGTTGGCTTGATGTCCACTTAGGTCGCCTCCAACTCTATGGTTGTTTCATACATGCAGCATATTGAAATTGTGTTTTAAAGCAAATGCTAAGCATGCAGTAGAACAGGGGTGTCGAACGCAAGGCCCAGGGGGGCGGATCCACAGGGTATTTAGATTTGGCCCACGGGGCTTCCCTGGAAACAGCAAAGGACCAGCCCGCAGTGCCTTTGCCAGTGAAAACAGAGCTCCCGGGCTCCATTTTCACTGGCAAAGGGTTGCAGGAGGCCGTCACAGCCAAAAACAGAGCTTGGGAGGCTGTTTTTGTTGGCAAAGCACTTGGGCCACCACAGGCACCCCCAACATGAGTGACGTCAAGCTGGCCACATCTACCCTGGCCCCCCGAAGTCAAACACAACCCTGATGCGGCCCTCAATAAAATCGAGTTTGACACCCCTGCAGTAGACGAAAAACAGGATATGGTCCTTTGGCATGAAACTGAATCCACATCCTAATGCTATTAAATCTTAGAGCAATGGTGTTTATATTTAGAATTTATATCCCTTTCCTTTTTTAAGAGAATAATATTTCCCCCTCAAACTAATGATGCTTTTAACAAAATGGAAAAAAGACATTTGGGCCAAAGTGAAAGTACTTCATTTTTAGCAAGAACATGGTAGGAATAGAATAAAAAAATTACAAACTAAAAATGTGGACGCTTCAAAACAAAGGAAAGAAGGAAGGACATGCAACTTCATAACATATTTTTTTGAACAGACAGGACAGTTTTCAGCAAGAGCTAATGATGACTCATGACGGATCAGACACTTTTGAAGAAATCAGGCAGGCACCTGAAGGTTTGTTCCACAACATCAAAAGAAATCTCAGCTAAGTGCTGGTTTAGCTGGGAGGAAGCATCACTGAAGTCATTGAGGAGGAAATGTATAGGTAGTCCTCGACTTACAACCACAATGGAGCCCTTGAGTCACTCAGTGACACATTTGTTAATTGAGTTTTGCCCCGTTTTACGGCCTTTCTTGCCTCAGTTGTTAAGTGAATCACTGCAGTTGATAAGTTAGTAACTCGGTTGTTAAGTGAATCTGGCTTCCCCATTGACTTTGCTTGTGAGAAGATTGCAAAAGGGGATCACATGATCCCAGGACAAAGCAACAGTCATAAATATGAACCAAGCATCTGAATTTGATCACATGATCATGGGGATGCTGCAAAGATTGTAACTGCAAAAAAACAGTCATAAGTCATTTTTTTCAGTACTGTTGTAACTTTGAACGGTCACTAAATGAACTGTTGTAAGTCGAGGAGTACCTGTAGTTAATCATATAACCCAGGAACTATTTGCTTCATCAACTGACATCCTGTCTCTTTCTCATCCAGGACTTCCCACCACCCTTCCTCCCTTCTTCCTCATAGATAATCTCTGTCTTCTGCCCATCTGCTCTTCCATCCCTCCCCGCCTGTCTGGAGGGAAAGGGGGTTTCTCTGGTCTGTGATACTCACGGATGCTCCTCCCAAGAAGGGGATCTCTCCAGATACAAAGAATGAGGTATATACACTGGACAGGGTGCTGAGAATGATCCCAAAGCTAATGTGTATGAAGCCAGTCATGATCTGGATGGTCTGTGGGAACAATCAGGGTAATAACACTCGGCACTTGATGGATTAAATTCACACATACACACACGCGCGCACACACGCACACACACACACACCTTGAATGATTACACTGACTTCAAAGGGTTGGCATCAGAGGATCTCCTGCTCCAGATGGCTACCACTTATTTTATCTTAAAGCAGCTTTTGCCATCCTGGATATTTGGAGATGTGTAGTTCATTTCAGCTCCCCAACTTGCCACAGCCAACTCGCCACAGCCAACTCACCCCGGCCAACTTACTGCGGCCAACTCGCCACAGTCAACTTGCCACAGGACAATTTACCATGGCCAATTCACCACAGGACAATTCTCCATGGGATAAGAGTTACACTAATATCGAAGAAATAGTGGAATAGAATAATTAAAGAATGGATGCCAGAGGATGGACAAAATGAAATGTGAATGACAAAAATTAAAATATTTCAAAAAATTATTATAAATAATTAAATTGAATCATTGAACTATCCTGCAATGAGTTGTCCCGTGACAAGTTGGCCATGTCGAGTTGTCCCGAGGTGAGTTGGCATGGTGAGTTGGCCAGTGTGGTGAGTTGTTCCCTTCCGTCCCTCTTCTACCAATCAGTTTAGCCAAAGGTTTGGGAAGTTGCTCTGGAGCTCTTTCCACTGATCAGGCACTTCTCTCTTTCCTCACCGCTGCCCTAAATTTTATGTTGCAGATTATCAGTTTCTAAGTAAGAGCTCCTAAAGATTAGTGAGAATAATTTATGACTGCTACTGGAAAGAAATCTGGGGTTTATAAATCTGTTTAATTAACCGTTCATTTTGGCAGCAGCTAGTAGATATCCCTTCCAAAGTTAGCCCCAGTCCTATTGACCTTCTTCAAATCTCTTAAAATGGGTTTTTTTTCGGCAGGCCTGGGGATCCCTTGGTAACAGAGACCCTGACAAGTTGGGTGTACTATGTGTGAGATTCTGATGCATTCTTCCAAGATTTGTGCTTAATTCTTTTTAATAATTACTTAAAACTGTTTTAATTGTTAGTTTTATTGTATGCCACCTAAAGTCACCTTTGTGAGGTGGCAGCTACAGACAATCCTGAGGCTACAACTATTTGTTCAGTGACCTTTTAAAGTTATGACAGTGCTGAAGGAATGATGACTCCAGTAGATCTGGCCATTGCAGCATCTCCCTGATTATGTGACAGAGATTTCTGACGTTCCCGGCCACCTTCCTTCAAGCAAAGTCAACGGGTAAGCCAGCAAGAAGTTGGAAGTCATGGTCACACCAGGTCCTCACTTAATGACCTGTACAGTCCTCATTTAATGACAACTAGATTGCTGGAATTGCCATTGGTAAGTGACATGGTCATGTGACATCACACTTCATACCTGCATTGCTTAATTATAGCAATGCTAGTCCCTGTTGCCATCATAAGCCAAGGACTACCTGTATATACATTTGAAAAAAATAAATAAATAATAAAATCCATGTGACTCTGTGTCTGAGGTTTGGGAAGATGGATGCTCATTAGCCCCAAAAGGTTTTGTAGAATGAATCGAATTAATTCTAGGGTTCCCAGTGCTCTGGTCTCCTCATTGTATGGTCCTTAGCTCAAACAGGGTCAGCTAGAGATCATAGAATGGTTTTACACTATATTGGAGCCACCTAGTCTGCATGAAATGAGGAATTTTATGGGAGCATTCTGGTGTTCCTATTTGCTTGGGGCCTGCCTGTTGTTGCCTGATGGACCATCTTCAGATGCATCACAGATTGTACAGTGCTGTGGATAAGGATCTGAATTGTGACAAGTAAATATACGGTAGATCCTCTTCACACAGGGAGCAGCTCAGACCTTTTTATTGGTTGCATTGTTAACTTAGATCAACCTATCCTAATGTGGCCTTTCCTGGCTTACAGCTTCTGTCTTAATTATTCCCCAAGCAGCCAAGCAAAGTCATCTCTGGGGTGAAGAAGGTTGCTATAGAGAATATAAGGACTGTGTTAAAATCCAGCTTTTTGTTCAATCCAGATTTCACAAATACAGTATTCATATGGGGGATGGGAACAGATCCCCCTGCCTTCATATATTACACCTGAAAAAAAGCTGTAACCTTTTCACTTTGGTTGGTGGTTTATATAAACCTCACAGGGAGACATTGGGAGTCATAACAATGGGTGTAGCTACTTGGATCTTCTGAGAAGACTCTAAGAGAAGACTTTTCAAAAGCGGCTTTTGCCACCTGGCCTAGGTTGATTTGAGCACTCCTGTTTTTACTTTCAGTCTCTTGACAATAATCAAAGATCTAGAGTAGACAAATACAGAAGAGTAAGACAACAAGCCCTTAATTTGCTGTAATTGGGGAGTGAATATCTGGTATTCTCAAATGTCTGTTAAAACCCAAAGTATATCATTTGTGTCAATCTATATCATTTTTATAACAACATCAGTTTCATCACTCATAAATTCCCATAGATATCAACAAATTAACATTAAATTTAATTTCCTTGATCAATTATTTTGGATGCAACAGCCTTGCCTGTTATTTCAGGGGATAATTGGATGGAAATTTTATCAGTTGCATTTAAAGTCCATTACAGAAATTGAGAAATTCTGAATTATTCAATTGGAGCAAGTTTCATTGTACTAAGGAAAGGAAACACTTATTTCTACTTGATTTTTATATTTTACTTCTCCTTATGAAGGAATTCCTAATATATTGCCTCTATCTGTAGAAGTGTCCTTTTGGATACAAATACTGAATATGAGTGTTTAAAATTTCATCTCTCTCCTTTGGATGGCAGATGAATTTTTGTGGGAAATTAAGCAGGGGTTTTGTTTTCCTGTTTTGTTTTGTTCTGCTGTGTTGTAATTTTTGTTTTTTGTTTATTTATTGTGAATGGATGGATGGATGGGGAGGGGAAGGAGGAGAAGGAAAAGGAAAAGGAAGAAAGAGGGCAGAAGTTTCAGAAGAGAGTCCAATGTTTGGGTAAAAGCTATATAGTTACTGTAATGTTGCCAGCCAGGCTGACAACAGTGTTTGGGTGGATTATATGTGGGAAAATTTATCATTATCCTCATGGTAAAATGTGCAAAAGATATTGGACTGGACTCAGTAAACTCCAGACAATGAGTCTGGTAGCTTTGGGATTGCTTGATTAATTTTTCTAAGTTAAAAGATACTGATGCATCAGATGAGGTTGGCAGCTGTCTAGAAGAGCAAATGCCAGTCAAAGCAAATCAGTCAGAACATATCTAACGTGGCAACATGCCATATGGATGTCTTTACAGAAGGCATTCCTTTGTCCAGGGCAAGCTGAAAGACAGGGAGAATCAGAAAGACAAAAGCATGGAATTGCTCATAAGTAGAGTGGACCTGGAATGGCAGCTGTGCGGGAGAACAAGCCATCTGCTCGCATCTTCCCCACTAGGCCTGGTGTTTCTCCATAAAATGATTATTGCTAAATGTGACTTTTGCCTATGCAGAAATACCTTCTGCTTTGTGTGTGCGTGGAACATTTTTTTTTTTTTAGGCAGAGTATCTGGTTCAAAAACAGATAGAATCTGTCAATCAACAGATGCCCACCCGCATAACTGAAACCTAATGGAAAATAATGTTAGGGTAACCCTGATCAAAGTTTCTGGATTTTCTTTAAAAAAAACTATGATATTTATTGTCTCCTTTTGTTTTTTGTTAATTATATAATCTGTATCCCTTATTTCTTTTGGAACATCATCTTCATTTTAATGCTTTGGTGCACTGAAAGAGAGAACAAGGCAACTTCTGCAATTAGCTGGGAAGAAAAAGTGAATATATAGTTCCTTCCATCTGAGCACAGCTTTGAAAAACAGGGCAATGTGCTGTCACTGCTTTTTTCAACACGAGGCTTTTCTTTCTTTCTCTTTCT
Organism: Pseudoxyrhopus heterurus; assembly: GCA_032468235.1. Taxonomy (NCBI): domain Eukaryota; kingdom Metazoa; phylum Chordata; class Lepidosauria; order Squamata; genus Pseudoxyrhopus; species Pseudoxyrhopus heterurus. The sequence continues at coordinate 13,223 of JANHJO010004552.1, read as the reverse complement.
TTCTTTCTTTCTTTCTTTCTTTCTTTCTTTCTTTCTTTCTTTCTTTCTTTCTCTTTCTTTCTTTCTTTC
>JANHJO010004551.1:80111-91398 GCA_032468235.1 Pseudoxyrhopus heterurus | reverse complement strand
TTAAACACCTTCTCAGTTGGTAGCAGACTGGATGGTTGCAAGATCAGCTAATAAATCCACTAGTGCCAAACAAGATGTCTGGATCCAAGAAGGGCCCAAAGCCATCTTACCAGCGCAGCTCTCTTGTGGTTACCAGAGGGTACCAGGCCAGAGAAGCTATGCACCTATCTACCTCCTTGGAGAACCTACATCTGCTTTCCTCAGAAACTACAACCCAGGGACCATGGTGGCATCAGAAACAGCCAGATCGCATGCCTCTGCATCAGACCATGATGATGGAGAGGGCATTGCCCTGGGTAATATAGATGGCATTGACCTACTCATCCAAGCCACTAGCCAACATGTCAGCTTTATGAAAGAAGCTGAATGCAGCGACTTACTTACCTCCTTTCTGGCGTCCCAGGCATCAGAAGCAGCAGGAAAGACATTGAGAGAGGACCCGGTCTACCCAGAAGACCTCGAAAACAGCTCCACAGCATCTGAAGAGTCTGAAAAAGACATTGATGAAGAGCTATTCACTACAGAAGACTACCCTCACCACACCAACTCTTTCAACGTGGTGGCTTCTCCACCACCGACCATTTTGAGTTGGCGCCAAATCCAAACCGATGAAAACAAAAGCAGCTTCCAGAGGACCCACTTTTAAACCACAGAATGGCAACAAACTGCAGGCCATCCCAAACAATACTACCTGCATACTGGGCACATCCCATAGATAGAGAGGCCAGGCTCAATTGACAGGTATCTTTGCTTGACAGCCAAGGCAAAAATACCAGGGCTACCTGAAGCAAGCACCAAGTGACAACAAGAGGATCCAGCAATCCAGCATTCCCTGGGACCACCCCGGATCAAGAGGTGAACTGGTCATCCAAGCCCCCAGGGGATGCCGTCCAAGCCGCTCTGAATGTTTTAATTGTGGCTTTAAAGATGGCATGGCAGCAACTGGCCACCGCAACAGAGCTACACCCCCAAAACCCACAACCCGAGGAGTGCTGTGGGAGAGAAAAGAAGCACCCAAAACCAAACTGAAGATCCCAGTGGCAATACTCACTATCCTCAGGGTCTTTGGATGCAGGCTCCATCTCCTCCAATGACGATCCGGATTCCCTCGATGAGGATCTTCAGTTTTTGGTGAGTTCCTCTTCTTGCCCCTCTTCAGCCCATTCCAGCCACCATCGCAACTCCAGGGCCCAGGCTGAACCTTAAGGCCTGAGCCTAGGCCCAATCCGAGAGCTCAGAGAGACATGTCCTGTCTCCCTGAGCTCCAGAGCAAAATGAAGACTGTGCATGCACACTTACCAAGACATGTGCTGTCAGGATCTGCTGGCTGTCAAACTGCAAGCAACTCCAGGCATAGGAATCAACCTAGAAACAAAGAAAAAAATATAAAATTAATACAACAGCTCCTATTAACCCAAATTACTCCAATGCTTTACCTATACCTTCAAGTACCTATGGTTAGGGGGTGATAATTTTATTGAATGGAGCAAAAAATACAAATTATAATGATGAGAGAGAATACCCTGGATATGATTATTAATGCACCTCCTTTCCCATGGGAACCTGAGGTTGAGACCACACACATGAGAGCTTATTCAACATTGCTAAGTTCTATCGATACAGCCCTCTATACCAGTATTCCTGATGGGCTCATTGCAAAAGAGGTCTGGTGTACTCTTGGGGACCTATTCCACAGTGATAACATGGGTGCCACAAGCTGGTTATCTAGGAACTTTTACAGTATAAAATTAAAGCCAGGAAACAACATGGGTGAACACCTGGCTGGAGTTAAGGTGATGAGAGCTGACTTAATTCAAAGAGGTGAAGAAATACCTGAATTTTGCTTGATTAGTGTCCTGCTGAACTCTATGGATGACTCCTGGGAGAAGTTCATTGTCTCTATTGACAGGGAGAAGAATAAATGTAATGTAAATGTAGATAGCTCAAATAAATGTAAATAAATGTAAATAGCCCAAACCCTCAAGTGACAGAGGGGCTGAGTACATGAACAAGAAGTTCCAGAAGCGGTTAGCACAGAAGGGGATTCTACATCTCATGACCCATCCCTACACTCCAACTGGGAAGGGGGTGGTTGAATGAAGAAATGGTGTGCTCCAGACTATGAAGGACAGCCTTCTCGCAGACTCTGACATCAGCCATGGTATTGGGGCAGAGGCAATTGTGTTTGCCAATTACACCCTGAATAGAACCTGGAGCAATGCTGTGGATCAAACACCATACTACATAGTCTATGGCAGAAAGCCTAACCTTGCCCATCTCCACATATTTGGCTCACACGCTTGGGTCAATGTCCCCCAGCAAACTTGCCAAAAGGGGGATAAAGTGTCGAAAATGCTCAGGGTCTTGGGCTATGCCTCAGGGTCAAAGGCTTACAGGTTCATGGATGAGCATGGAAAACTTGTCATCTCCAATTCAGCTAATTTTGAAAAAGATGACAACTGGACTAGGATACACCCCAATGACCTAGAACCATATATTTCCAAAAACAACAAACATTCAGCCACACCCTGTACATCCAAACAGTACCAGTCTGACGACCAATCAGAAGAAGATGACTCACCAAACATTGATGAAGGGAACACACCACCAAATGCTTGAGACACAGGGCCTCCACATCTCCTGAGTGATGATTCCCAGGATGACTCTCCACCAGATGATGGCAAAGGCGAGTGGCAGACAGTCAGGAGGTCCAAACATCCAAACAGAGGGATACCTCCTAAAAGAATGAACATAGGTTATAGGCAATAAAAATGTGATTTGAAATTGAGTAAGATTGCTATTATTCCTCTGTCGTGAACTGTTAGCCCTCCTGAGTAAATAACACAGAAAACATGACTAGATGAGCTAAATCTACTTTATTTAAAGGCTACATTAACATAATCTTGAAATTCTGAAGGTATAAATTTCCTGCAACCACTTTTATCCATCTGGGGGGGACCCTTCCTGTTTATATCCTCTGACCATTAAGAACTGCAAACTCCTCCCTCTGTTGTCTGATTGTTCACTAGACAGCATTTCTTTCTCTCACTCCTCAAGGTTATCTACACATTTCATTACATGATCGGATCACTTTGTTGGCCCTGGAGGTTTCTGGTGCTCACAAGTCTCCATTACAGAGAGACTGGATCTATTTAATAGGTCTTCCCCAAGTAATTATGGACCTAGTAGGGTTTTAGAGTAAACTTGGAGTTGTCACTGAGGTTTGGTGCACAGTCTGACAAAAGCCACTGCTTGGAATAACAGGACAGCAGGTGCTTGGTTCAGATTGCACCCCTTTGCTGCATGTTAGACTTTGGCCTTGAGGCAGGTCCCTGCAGATGATGAAGCATAATCTAGCATGGTTATCTGGGGGGGGAAATGACCTCTTCCTCTGAATGAAGCACACAGGTTCTTGAGACTGCTAGCTCCTCCTCCTCTTCCACCTCCACCTCCTCTTCCTCTTTTTACAGAGTACTAGCCTTGAAGATGACATAGAAGTTGCAGTGGGTAGAAATATATCTATTCTGTGAACAGCACTGGTTGTCTAATGCATTTGAGGTACTGGTAATCTATCTATATATATATATAATGGAAGTCTGGATGTGTGGGTTTGTGGGTATGTGCTGAATAGGCTCTTCCATGCCAGCACCAATCTGGCCCAAACTTTCCAGGCTCATACCTTGCACTCCCGCGACAAACACTGTGGTGGTCACGAACCCTGTAGGTGGTTCTTTCCCCCCAAAAAAGGGTGCCAAACTCAACACACCCACTACCATTTCACTCCCAACCTCTACTGCGCATGTGCAGAGGCCTTCTAAACGTCTGCTTTGCCTCAACCAAGCTCTACTGCGCATGTGCAGAGCCCTCCTAAATGTCTGCTTTGCCTCAGCTGTTGTATGAAGAGAAGGGCACCATTGGTGCCGCCCTCAAACATCTCCTCTTCAGTCTCAGCTGATTTGTGCTGAAGTCCATTTCAAACAGCTGATTTGCGCTGAACTCCACTTCCCCGCAAATCATCTGTTCTGCGAAGAGGAAGGCAGCTTTGCTCAAAAATCTCCTCCACAGTCTCCAGGACAGCCAAAAGGCTGCCCTTTTCTTCGCAAAACAGCTGATTTGTGCTGAACTCCACTTCCCCACAAATCATCTGTTCTGCAAAGAGGAGGGCAGTTTTGCTCAAAAAACTCCTCCACAGTCTCTAGATGGCCAAAACGCTGCCCTTCTCTTCACACACACAACATCAACAAAAAAAGAACCCAGCAGGACATGCCGCCACAAATATACTTCCTTTAAAAAAAAAATCCAAGCAAGGCCAGGTAATCAGCTAGTTACCAATAAAGCCAGGTTATTTGCTAACCATTCCTCCCTGATTTTGTTTACCCATCCCATCCCATCTGACAAGAGAAACACATTATGGGTCCTATCCATTAAAGAAAGCAGGGCCCATATCCCTATCCTGTGAAACATCATCCTCTCAAACATCTGATTTGCCTTGACTCTGTTGGTCCTTCACAAGGCTTTGAAAATATAGCTGTGTTCACAAGCTTGGGGGTCAGGCTGTTGAAGCTTGTCAATTAGCGTTATTGAAATTTTTGAACTGAATTTATATGGTTGGTTTTAGTCTATATTTTTATTTGGGCTGTCGATTTTCTATTTTTTTATATTGGGTTTTGTTGTTGTTGTTGTAGGTTTTTTTTAATTGTTAGCTACCTAAAACCACTTGACTGAGATGGATGACCATATAAAATGAATAAATAACAAACTAAAAGTGTTTCATGTCTGTCTTAACAGTGGTTAAGTTTGCAAAATTATGAACCTTTATTCAAATCTTTTGAATATGAGGCAAAATAGAAAAGCTTGTTCAACCTGCTTGTAAAAATGAGAAAACAGTGTGACATTGGGTTGCTGGCAACTTAACAATATTTTAAATAATCTTTATGGTTTGAAGAAATGAAAGGCAGGATTTATCAATTAGCAAAGTCTTTTCCTCTATTTAACTTTTTCATTGGTTATTTAACTGATTTTTTTATTATTTCATGCTTTGTCAACAGTTTAAAATAAAATTGAAAAGCTATCTTGAAACAAATTGTGCATCTGTTTGTGATTCAGAGTTTCTCCTAAACAAAACAGTGTGTCATTTGGGGAATCTGTTATGCTCCGTCTCTGGTTGGTATCCAACCTGGCAATGTTTTCTTCTGCTGCAAAGAAAAAAAGGTGAAAGACCAAGAAAAAGTGTGAGCCCATGAGGGTTTCAGGAGAGATTGTAAAATGTGTTTACTGCTTACATGGCATGGAAATGATGTTGGATACCTCGAACTTACAATTTCCATGCTTTGGGGAGCATGACTGAAATTGTAAATACTATAAATCTTAATTCAAAAGTTTGTTTGCTTGCTTATTTAGAAGTACGCCCTACTCAGGCCTTACTGTGAATGATTACAGAATAGATCTTATCAAAGGTGACTTACTCACTATAATTTATCTCACTATACCGTCCCTCACATGTGCTTCTAGTTCACACATACACCAAATCTTAATTGTACAACCTGAAACCACAAAGATATAGGGTTATTCCTAATCATTGCAAAGCTGATAGTTCTTGAATATGTACTAGTTTGGGGGTCAGTTTCTTAGTAAGGAAGTTGTTTTGCTTTCCATTTATCTATTTAGAATGGTATATATACATACGTACATACATATATACATTGAATGTATGTTCTGAATTATAGAATTTAAAGTTGTCATTAATTAGGATTATTAGCCACTGACTTTCCCAATTCTGCTTGAATCTACTGAGTTGTCTTTTAAGATGATTTAAGCTGATGGCTATTATCTTTTCAGAATACAGTATAGACCAGTGATGGCGAACCTTTTTCTGTTCGTGTGCCAAAATCGCATGCACGCAGGTATGCGCATGCTCCCGCATGCCTTCCACTCACAATGCAATGCACCACCCCTGCGCATGCACACGCCCCCTGGGTTTTTAGCTAAAAAAAAGCCAGAAAAACACCTCTTTTAGGGGGCTTTTTTTGAGCTAAAAGCAGGGGGGGGTGCACGCATGTGGGGGGGCAGGGCTGGGCAATGGCTGGTGTGCTGGGCAATATGGCTCTGTGTGCCATTCTGGGCATGTGTGCCATAGGTTCGCCATGACGGGTATAGACCATATGTAGCTCTGTCTTATATAAAGAAGTACTTCTTGAATCTCCACACATTTACTTGCAGTGATCGATCTCTAATTCTAACTTGGTAAGAAAACAAAACAAATTATTTCTGCTTATTTTCCATACAATACATGACTTTGTATACCTGTATTATGTTTTCCTTATCTACATTTGCTCTAAAGTTGAAGTTTTTCCTTACAGGAAAAAAATGACGTAGCTCCCTAATAATTTTGGTTGCCCTTTTCTGTGTTTTTTTTCTGCAATATATTTATTGCAAGCAGTCCTTGACTTACAACCATTCCTTTAGTGACGGTTCAAAGTCACAGTGGCACTGAAAAAAAAAGATTTACAAAGGGCGCTCACTCTTACAACTCGTAAATACTCTGATTAACTATAGACTCAGCCACCCTACTGATCACCCTTGATTTTATAAACAAGTTCACTTATGAAGAAGTTAAACACACTCATGAGCTGTAATAGTGCAGTGGCTAGAATGCAGTATTGCATGCTAATTCTGCTGACTGCCGGCTGCCAGCAGTTCAGCAGTTCGATTATCACTGGCTCAAGATTGACTCAGTCTTCCATCCTTCCGAGGTCAGTAAAATGAGCACCCAAACTGTTGGGGGCAATATGCTGACTCTGTAAAAACCACTTGGACAGGGCTGTATAAAGCACTGTGAAGCGGTATATATATCTAAGTGTTATTGATATTGATATCCTCCACACAAATCTTTGAAGGGGTACAGCTTTGCTCATTTTTCCACAGTCAGTTATGACACTTGGCATCCACCACAGGGGAAAGTGACTGTACATTCATATGATGACGGAAGAATGTTGTACTTGGAACTTCTCAGTTTCACATTTTAAAATAAAGTTTATTTATTTATTTTATTTTGTTTATTTAATTTATATAGCCACATAAATTGCTGCATCCTAAGTTAGATAGATGGTATCTTCTCTGAAATAAGTATTTTGGAAATAGGCTGATACGTGTAGAGTTCATTGTTGTCAGTAGCAGTAGCAATAATAATAAGAAACTCATTTTAGTGTTTGATCTATTAGCTACATATTTGTAAGATGAGAGAAAGAGAGAGAGGGAGGGAGGGAGGGAGGAAGAGAGAGAAATGTTTAAATCTCTCTAAATTATGCAATTATCAGGACAATTTTGTAATTATCATTTATAAAATTTCAGATATCCTAAAAGCGTAATACAACATATGCAAAATCATAGCTATAGTATGTTGTGGTAGTAAATCCTAGTAACATGCAATGGTTATTTGGTCCCTAATAAAATGAGTGCCCCTATGGGGGATTCTTCTCTGTGAAGTCTTATAGTAGATAAGCAATGTGTGCATTTGACTCACAGCCCAAACACATGCATGTTTTCTTAAGAGTAAATCTTGCTGATTTCACTGAGACTCATTCAAAAGGCACACATAGAATTGTCACCCAAGATAGCAAATCACAATCCTGTCCTTTGGGACCAAACTGATAATACTACAAAGAGCATTGAACACTTTATACTTGACATAAGTAGAAAGTTATCTTGTTTTCTTCATTTGAATAATTTGTTTCAGACTTTTCTAAAGCCACATTCATCCTGCAGACATAAAGTGGTTAATAGCAGTTTTTTCTTCTTAAGGAATCCTTTGTATATGTATGTATGCCAATCTGTGAGGCAGAGATTCTTAAGAATCTTCAGCAATTCACCAGACTGGAATAAACAGGATTATTTTTGAGAAACCATGTTCACCGAAGCAGTATAACAAGATAAATTATTATAAATAAATGTATATGTTGAGAAGTAAGTTAATACTTAAAAACAAGAAATGTAGATTTATATGATCTAAGTATGCTTACATATCTTCACAGACATAACTCCAATCAACATTTCTTGTCTCTATTTTTCCTTTTAACTGGGCATCTCAAATCAAGAAGCAATCAGTGTGGCGTGAACAAAAATCCGAGCAAATGCAGAACAGAAAATGGCAGCAACGGTGAAGGTCAATATTTGGACATTTTTTTAGAACACATTATGATTCCTCACCTTCTGCCAATACGAAAATGTCTTCTTTCCAGCTGTCAAATCACAAACAGATGCCCCAAAGAAAACAATATTTGCTTGAGCATTTCCTGAAATATGTTCATATTTCAGAGCTTCCTAAAGGAGTTTGTACACATTTAAAACAAATGCAACAAATAAGTTCTGCTTTCTTGTTGAAAAAATAATGTTAGGATGCCTTTGGCATGCGTGGGAGTAAGATAAGATTTTATATTTCAATTCAGTCTGTCTAGCAGGGGGAAAAAACCAGTGTTTTGCACTCTGGTGTTCCGGATCTAGTTTCCCATGGGGCTGTTACAGAGAAATTCATGGTCTTTCCTTATCTAAAACCTAAAGTAAATTCAGACAAACCCAGACATCATCTGTACTGCAAAAGGCCCCTTTTGACTAATCACTGCTGTAGACCATTCCAATAAATGGTGGTGTTATTCATACATGCTGTACAGCAAAAGATAGCACGTGTCTAACCTCTGATCTCTCAGCTGTCTGGAACAAACTAGACCTATGCTGACCTGCCTATATCATCACTTCCTTTCTAAAGCTGTAACAGATGAATATCTCTTCCTAAGCAAATAGCAAAAGGCCTGACCCTTCCACCACCACCACCATCCTGAATCACTCAGTGGTTTCGGGGGCACTCCATTCTCTATTTTTACAGCTTGTTTCAAGGTCCTTTGAATTCAAAGCAGGGAAGGTGACCAGCCAAGTTAATGCTAGTAGGCACGTCATCTGATAAATCCAAGTCTGTTTATAGAGTTCTCTTAAGCAGTAGAGATTTACTTTTCCTGAAATGTTTTCAAAAGCTTTGTAAACAGTCCATTGTGAAGGTGTGCCATTGATTTCAGCCGGGGAAGTAAAATGGGCGCCTCAGAATACAGAGCAACTGATTTCTCAGACACCACTGTATCGAAAGCAACGCAACAAGGCAGATTTATAGGACCTTTGGATATGGCACAAATGTAATCTTAATAGATTATGACAGGTCTTCACCAAGATGCTAATGTTTTATCAGGAGTGCAACACAGAGAGGAGAACAATTTAATGCATCTATAAGCTGAATGTAGTGAGTTCTTACATTTTGTGCTGTGGGGAATTTAGTAAAGGTCCTAGCCTATAATTAATTATTTTTATACAAAGCAAATGGAGGGAATATTTAATCCCAGAAACAATATTCTAGAAAATCTAATTAATATCATATATATTTACACACACACACACACACACACACACACACACAGAAGGGAGGCTAATTGTACAACACATTTTTTTTCAGTAAGTACTTTACTTAGAATATGTACTGTAAGGTAGCAAATATCAACCCTGGTTTTTCAGCTCAAAGTGGAGAAGACTTATCTCTCTTATTAAGAGAGAGAACAGTCTGCATCTGTTCATTGTCTGGATAATGTATTCTTTTTTTTTCTTTTTCTTTTTACCATTTGAGAATTAACTCTCACAAGAGACATATGCCAACCAGCCAACTAAGTGGCTATTAATGATACTTTCAAATGCTAACAAAGGCACATGACATGCTGCTTACTGGAAATTCAGGTAACTGTAAGTGGATCATTTGACTGTTTATGCTATTTAGTTTAGAACTGATGTATGAACATCTTCTATCTATACATGCATGCATATATAGCCTCACGTATGCATGTACTGTATCTTTGAATGACTTCCCAGCCTACTTGATGTAAGGTTCTTGTAAAAGAACCCAAAGCTCCTTTTATCCCCAATCTTCCCTGTAGACATATCTATCCAATTTTCTCCTATCTGCCACCCACTTTCTTGATAAGTACACTCAATTGTTCTGGTCTCTAAATTCTGAATTAGAAGTCTCCCCACCATCCTACAAAGTTACATGCTGTTCCTTTAGTCCCTTGTTTCTCAGCTCTTGGGATCATCTTACTTCTGTGCTTCACCACAAATATATTGGATTTTGCATCAGGAAAATCATTAGGTGTCAGGAATTTTAATGAAAAAAGGAAAGCATTGCATGGCCTCTAGATGGATGTAGTTTGCAGCTTCAGTGTGCATTGTTCACACTTCTTTTCGGTTCACAATGTAGCTTCCATGTATCTGTTGCTGTATCCATAGCAGATACAAAAAATATTTAACTTTTTACTGCTGACATAAATGCAAGCCTGAGAAAATTGGAACATAGTTCACAAAGCAAACTGCCTTTGCTTCCATCTAGATCTGTTGATCTCAATTTGCAACATTCAATGATGCTGACTGGGAAATTCAGGAACCTGAAATATAAGGATGTTTGAGAAGGGTTGCAAGGAAGGAGAAAATTTCAGATCAATCTAAGGGTAATCAGGAGATTTTATCATGATCCTTCCCTCCCTCCTTACATAATCAGACTGACGATGTAATTTTCAGTGTAAAATGGTACGCAGCACTACAAATGATTAGCTTTAGATAGGATAGTCACACTTTAGATGATACTGTAAACCTTTGATGACCTGCAGAAACTTAAATATTTGTTCTGAAAAACCAAATTTCAAGGAGCATTGTCATTGTATTATTTGTCATGGCTGTAAAAGAAGTATGGCTCAAAAAGCTGAGTATAAATCTTGGATTATTATTATTTCTGCTTATCAGAAGATGAAACACATTTTCACCATTCATACATACAGAGTGATTTATAAGTTACTGAAACAGTTCTGTCTCCAGGGATTGTTTTGTGGGCTCTAAAGTTCTTGTCATGATCTCTCACCTCATAAAGAATTTTCTTTCCTCTCTTAAACACGCAAAAATAGTGCAGATATTACAGAAATAGGTCTTTTTAATTCCTCCTCCCCTATCTTGTATTAATTATATGTATAAAGTGAAGGAGGATGGGTTCTCTGTTTCATCAGTGGCCAGCAAGCCACCTATATAGTGAGAGAGAAACAGATATCCCTTTCCTTATTTGGAAAAGAAGAATATGGAATGAAAGTTCTTAGAGCTTCAATTATAAATTCAAATTCGGAAAAGGATAATTACCATATATACTTGAGTATAAGCCTAGTTTTTCAGCCCTCAAAAAGGGCTGAAAAAACCACCCTCGGCTTATACTCGAGTC